>OMKZ01027619.1:5958-21458 GCA_900302535.1 Neoniphon sammara
TTTAAAGATGACGTGCTCCTCATTATTGGAGCTCCTCCACATCCTTGTCTGCTCTCCCTCCTTTTTTCTCTTATGATGATAAAAGAGAAAATCCAATTCACAGTCTGGCCAAATAGATAATTGAATCAAGTAAACAAGATTGGACCCGCTGATAAAAAACAGAGAGCAGCATTTCCTGGGAGAATATATACTAAATAGACAGCTAGGGTCATTATTACCTTTTAAGGGAGCTATGAAATCAAAGACTCTCAATGTTCAGGCCTGTTAGTTTTTAAACGTTGTGGTAAAATAAAAAAGGAGACTTTAGGCTTTAGACTGTAAGACAGAAAAACCACTGACAAATGTGAGTGAGGTTTCACTGACAATTAGGTGACTCAGGAGTGGACTGACTCATGTCTAAGTGGAAAAATTACACCAAGTAGAAAAATAACGGCTTTCTAGCACTGGGGAATATGGTTGAAATCAGTATTATCAAATTAGATTTTTTTATATCAATTTATATCACATATATGATTCATTTATTTAAAAAAATCATGTTAAATAATCAAAACGATTGAGCCAAATGGTTATGTTACAGTTTGACATCAAACAAAACTCAGTTTCACAACTAATTAATATTCCTTAAACTGTCTCATGCCTAATTTTGGCAAAATTTCAATAAAAATTTGCTTGTTATAATCAATTTAGACAGAATTATAGGTCACGATATCCCAAAAACACCATATCAGCAAAATATACTTCTGCTTTGAAAATAACAAAGGGTAATATTGAATTATTGCCCAGTCCAAAATCAAGGAAAAATGTAACACCTATTCTGAAAAACTGTTTGCCTTCATGAAGAACAACTCACTACTGATTATTTCTTGTTGAGCAATGAATATCAGATAGCATATCCCAAAAGGAAAAAAAGTGTTTATGAATGCAGCCTGTCATGCATAACCACCGAGTGAGGGGCAGGGTCAGTCCTAAACACGCCATCTGCAGCTCCAGCGAGCAACACTTTATCCTCTATCACCTGTCCTCCTTCATCACTCTATCACTCATTTCTCCACACGCCTTTGAGAGCGGATTTTGTCAGTGCTGACATCTGTATGGAGGAGCGAGGGCGATGTTCAGTGGCACCTCATGTGAAAACTGGAGGGTAACTGGAGGTCACAGTAGCAGACGAAATAACTTCAAATTCATTAAGTCAGGGACATGGAAATGGTTTTCTGCTCTGCTCATGCTCAGCAGCACCGTAGGTAAATGATAAACAGAAATGCGGTAGATCACTCTACACACACTGTTTGGGACTGTTCAATGTCATACTGGGAGCAGATGCATACAAAATACTTAACACTCTGGACTCTGATCTACCATCAGACCTTCTATTTTATATTATGGGAGGAATCTGTGATGGAATTAGGGAGGATCTCATGATACATGATCATGATACACGTGTCCTGATATGATTTATTATGTACAAAATTGATTGAAAATGTATATAAGGAGCTTAAAATGCAACCTACTGTAATGTAAATGATAATGTGAACTAATTCAGAACAAGTTAATTCAAAATTCCCATTCCAAGTTATTATACAGGATTAGCACAATGCAGATACATAACACGTGCATTGAAATGTTGATGCCATAACATCATATAAAAATTAAGCGCATAAATGATATCAATAAAAGGGGCTAGAAAATTGATACAGTATTGCGAAAAGCAATACCTTGATACTTAGTTGTTTAAATTGTTTTGCACAGCTATAGAAAGAGGTTTATGCAATCCATTTCAATCCAATCCATCCGTTTGCTTAGTTGTTTGTAGTATTCCTCTTCTATCAAAGATTTGTGAAATGCAACTGTGCATACAGATAAACAAACATTTTGTTCAAATTAATAATGCATAAGGATTAAGTTTGGAGCAAACGGAGGAGACTGACCTTTTGGCAGAGGGTTTGAGGGAGGAGGACCGTGTTGGCACTGGCAGCGACCGACCTCTTGACTCCACCTCAGCAGCACTTTTTGAACGCGGGACTCCTTTTACTGAAAACAGGCACAAAAATATACAGGATGACGCTCAGCTGCATTAATGCATCAACTGAAATCTTACCAACTGCATGCTGAATGTTATCCTGGATGAAGGTCAGTAAACACTGCTGATGGATCACATACGGCTTTTATTTTCATGTTAAATGTCAAATCCCACTTGAGTTCCATGCTACATTTTTATCCATGTTGAAGCCAAATTGCAAAACTCACCATCTTCCAAATAGCCAAGGGGGGTGGGACCGTCATCTGGAAGAGAGGCAGAAAAAATATCAAAAGCCATTTAATAGCTTTCTTATTTATGTTTATTACTTGGAAAGTAATACACACAGTACATTGCAGTGTCATATTTCATAGTAATTTTATCCTAAGGGCACTGGAAACATATTGTTTTTAAATGTTATTTCCACTGCCTCACAACCTCCATTAGTCCAAGCATTACAGGTTCACCAAACACAATTAAAGTGTGTTTGAGACAGTGTCAACTGGAAGTACTTTACAGGAAGCATTACTGAGCTAAAAACGGATCACCAAACATCGATTAGCATCAAGGCTCTGAATAAGTAATGAAAACTGGGAATAGTCTCCACATTTAGAATGAATTTGGATAAATCTTTTCTGTGAGACGGCGTAAACAAAATCAGTCACAACTGCACATGGAAGCAATCATGTCTGAGAATGACTGACAAACACACAAGAACACAAATAACCCTGTGATCCATGAGCATGGTGGAGATATACACGCTCTGCCTGGCCTGCTCGGTCACTGTAATCAATAGGACTGTGGCGACATCTAGTGGCCAAAATACAACACTACAACTAGGATCTCAGTAACAGCAGATAAATGAATGACTGATCATGAAAAATTACTGTTGTATTAATATTGGATAGTGAGCCACAAAATGAGACACAAATAATGTTTTGTTCACTAAAAGTAGAAAGACACTACAAGGTTTCTTGCATTTTAAGATTAATGCCAAGAAAAATGAGAACAACTATGATGCTTGTTTTCTTACCCCAATTTTCTAAATTTATGCAGCACAGCCTAATTGGAGCTAACTGTGCTTCAATCAAGACTGTAACTTTATTAGCATCAATCATGGCATCAAACCAAAACTTGATGCTTTGGCCTGGTGTTGGTGAAAATAGGCACAGTTTTGCCATTAATTACCTCTGTATGAATCTTGCAGTGTATTTCAACCCTGTAGAAATGACTGCACTATCATATTGAGTAGACCTGGGAAGAGCATTAGTTTAAATCCTTTCAAATACTTTGAGTGTTTTCTTCTGTTTCTCTGAAATGCAGGACAGAGTTATGTGACATAACATTTGTCTGTTGGCCAGGGATGACAAATTAAACAGAGCTAAAGTATTTGAAAGGGCTCAGGATGGCTAAAGATTAGTAAAGCCAGTTATTACTGCCATCGGATACCTTTTGATTTCATCTGACTGTCATAGTTCTCAGGGAAAATGTAGGTGGGACGGTAAGGGTTTTCCTCAATAGGTTCTGAGCACAGCAGTGGAGAGATAGAGGACAGAGTGACACAACATAACATAACATACAAACACACAGAGAAACAGAGACAGGGCTTTGGCACAAACAGAGATACAGGCGAGATCCGATCAAACACACAAAGGAAAAGAAATGATGATAAACTCTCTTACCAGGTATTCTGTGTATCTGTTTGAACATACTCTTATACCAGTCTTTGGACTTTTCAGTGTTCTGAAATTAAGATGTGGACATTTTAAGGGACAAAAAAAATAAGTTAGTCAAGTAGGTGTAATAGCATAATGGTCCAGGTAAAACTGAGAGTGGAAAACTATGACTTACATATTAAAAAACTGTAAACTGTAAAACTATGGTTAACATATTCATTCTCAAAAAATGTTTACATTAGTGATACTGATGCGTGTATAATAACAAGAATATAATACTGTGCTCCCAAAAACTAGAGCCAAATCACTTTTGTTGAGCATTACCCTCTGCTAAACTGTAATGTCTTTCATATACTTACATTGCAAGAAAATCTCCATTCATTCAGTCACAAATTCAGTTTTAACATCTTGGCTTTCTTAAAAAATGTGAAAATCTGCCAATGGGATGAGATAATCCCACTTGTTTCCAAGGCAGTTTAACTTGGTTCAGCATTTTTTAAATAAACACAAGGCAGATCAGCCCACTTGGATCAAGAAAATGACACTGTCTGGAAACAGGTTGATTACTCTTGGAAAGAAGTGGGAATATCTGAATATCTGGGAATTGGGAATATCTCCCACTGGCACATTTTTTCACATATCTGAAGAAAAACAAGATTTTAGCATATAAGACTAAATGACTTGCTAAAATGGAGATTTTCTGATGTGCAATAAAGAACCAAGGCATACTTTCTCCAGGTGAGACTACTTTAACACCCGAAAATCAACTGACTAACATATGGGAATAAACTAAAACTACCTTGGAAGATTCAAACCACCATCACATTTGTAATACGTAGATCAACTCTTCATTTGACAGAAAGGTGTTTTTCTCACCCGTACAGGCACGATGGGCTGGTTGAGAGGAGTCAGGACGGGCGAGTGAAGCGACAGCCTCATCCTCTTGCCATCCATATCAGGCACTGAGGCTGCAGGCAAGTCTCTCTGAGGCTCGGGGCTTTTGTCTCTTTCTGGAGTTGTATCTGTAAAACAAAACCAGGAAATATCAACAAACCTAAAAGCCTTAGGGAACAGAAGGACTAGGGGAGTACACAGCAAATTTTCCAGCATTAATAAGTGTTAACATTTCAGTGACAATAATTTGGAGGTGGTAAGTGTTGATTAGAGCGCTGTTTGCCCACTTATAAAGCTGATACGGCTTTGGGGCGGATGTTCACAACTATCTGAACGTGTTAAATTATCTGACAGGTTTGGACTTATATAAACATGGTCATAATGTGGATGTTCACACTCAAAAAGTTAAATCACTGATAATTTTGCTGTGTAGTGAAAATATTTTATAGGTGACATTTAAGAGGTTCAATCAGGGATCTGGTGTCAAGGCCAGAACAAGACGTACAAATAAACTGGGCTGCATTCAATAAATGGCAAGCAATCAGTTCACTCAATCCATATCTTAATCCATAAAAAATTGTTAACTTTTACATTTACACAAAAAATTAACTGAAAGACATGACTTTACAACATCAAGACCAAAATGACATAGTAGTGCAGGAGAACAATGTGTGTGTGCTGCACGTGGTTCAAATAGCATTTGCTTTAACCTGCATAGATAATGAGATGGATGCGGTTTACAGCATCTTATTACATAGTATCATGTAAGAAGAAGAGAAAACCAGACTAAACAGACTCTCAAATATGCGGTAAACCCAATTTATTATGCAATTGAAAAACGTTTAATCCTATTTGACGCAGGTTTGGTACGTGGCAACAAATTAAAGTTCATATTAGAGGAGAAAAATCTGAATAAAAAATTCACACAAAATAAATGCGTCATCCATTATGTTTCTGTATAATACGGTTCTATTCTTCTTCAGCAAAATGAATGTTTTCAGTATTTTTAACATGGTGACGCATAAAACATGAATCATTCACGTCATGAAGCCAGCGGCAAACACTTTCAGCCCGCCTTGTCGACTGTCAAGGCTGCAGGAGGGTGAAGGTGACAGATGGTACACGACGAGAAACAAAAATGATTGCTATGTAATGAAACTGGGACTGCTGTTGGCTGGGAGAAGGAATGGAAAAACAAATTAGAAATATCTGTCAGACTTCACCAGAACCTCAGTGCATACCTTCCAAATGAGAAAGATGCTTTTGTTGCTCTGTTACGGGAGAAAGACAGAGGCAGACAGGGACAGGACAGTGAAATGAGATTAAGCAAAGAAGCCAAAGTGTGAAAGCATTGATTTTGTTCTTGGGTGTTAAACAGAGCAAGAAAATGCAATTGGATCACAAGACAAGACACAGCTTGATCTTTAGCAGTTTGAAGTACTGTGGAGCTCAGCTGATAAAATGCCACATCAACATATGAAAGCATGTTTTGAAGACGGAGTCAGTCATGTTTGTGACAAAATCCAAACCCAACAAAATAAAAAACAAATCTTGGAAAAGCTTCTCCATGCCTATCATCCTACATACTGGTGGCATTACCTCTGTTGTGCTGCAGTAGGACTATGGTGGGATTGACTGTGGTGGTGGAGGGGTAGACGGAGCTGGAGGACGATGTGATGTGGTTCTGAATGTCAGTGGAGGCTGGAACTTGATTTCCCTTTTTGATTTCAGGTGAGTTGACCTGAAATTGACATAAATTATGCTGTAAAACCTGCCCTGCACTCTGCATTCTCTAATCAGCACCAACACAAAACGTATCATCCAATAAATTTTACTGTAATCAAATAAAGACCAAAAAAATGAAGATGAGATGTGACTCTTTTCGTTAGTTCTCTTAATTGTAAAACAGCAGGGAGTAAAACAAAGATCTTCTGTTAAATAAGGAGGCAGTAAACGTACCTGGCACTGAGTGTAGTTCACAGTAGGTAAATCAGCCGTGATGTTGCTGCCTCCTTCGGCCAGTCCCGCTTTAGAGCTGTCTCCATTAATCTGGCTTGTCCAGCCACCTAAAAAGAGTCCAGAGCTCTCTCAGTTTGGTAGCCAGCGCAGCAAGACCAGCAAGACTGATATTAATACCATTAAAGTGCTGTAATCCAATGTCACTTGACAATTATCTTGCAACACAAAACCACAAAACCAAAACTACTAAATGCTGATCACATAAATCCCCAATTCATTGTGCAGGGTGTGAATGCTCTCCTTGGTGGTTTTCATGGACAGAGATGGTCATATCCCCAGGAAGGAAAAAAAGGATTCGCCCACAATCTGTGAACTTTGTCATCAGAACAAGGCGCCTATTCAGTGAGCTGCAAAGGCTGTTTGTTCCAATGGCCTTTATATTCAGGCTCAGCAACAATTAAAGCATCTCCCGAAAAGCCTTGGCCAGCCTCCAGTCCGGTCCCAATGTGCTCAACGCAACAAACAAGTCCACAGTCAAGGCCCCCGGCTCTAAAGTGCAGTGTGGGCAGGTCACAACAAAAGAGCTCTTTGACAAACTCATGAAAATATGAGCAATCGCTTTGCTGCGATACGATGGGCCAGGCGGCCAAACAGACACTTCGAAACGTGACAAGTTATATAATTCTGACATCCCAAACACAGAGCTTTGCATTCCAGCTGACAGCTTGTAAAGTATCTAAGGAATTTCAGGCTGTAAGGACATGATGAAATGCCTCTTGAAATACAGCAACATTCACATTCTCCGGCCAGATTCTACAGCGACTTGCCCTTTTTCTCGGGGCCATGCGAGCATCACTGTCGTCTAAATGTTTTTGCATCATGCGGAGTGTTGTTACGAAGCGCTTGTGGCATGCGGTCTCACTTACTTGGTGTTGTGATGGAGTTTGACTCTTCGCTGATGCAGTCCTCATCGTCTATGTGGACAAGGGTGGCCCTCAGGGTCACGACGCCTTTCCCTTTGCACACTCTGCTGGGATCCAACTCTGAAAAGATGAGAATATGAAATATCACCCCTGCAGCTCCTCATTGTCCAAAGGCAAAGCAGTCTTACATGCTCTTTCATTATGCTTTCAGAGTGAACTCTAGAAGCTGTCATGCTTCAGGGCTTGTGGGAATCCAAGTTATTGCTACCTCATGCCCCAAATGACTGAAATAGACTGTAACATCAAATCGAGGCCATCAAATTATAATCTACTGCCCCGTAACACTAATTGCCATGATAACACTATAAGAGCTGGAAATAGAGCAACTGTTGCCTGTTCTGTACCTTCCTCTTGACTCGGGTCATTAAAGTGACAGCACATTCTTAACAAATGAGATTTAAAAGCATCCGTATAAGCTTTCCCAGCACGTATGAGGTATCCCGCTGTTGAGGCTGTTAAAAGATAGATGAGGTGGAGAGGAGTGTCACCTGCAGCCGGAATCAGGTCAGGAGAGCCTTTCATGGTCGTCAGAGGTGTTATCCTGACAGCGCAGACCGAGCGAGGACCTGATGAGATTAATACACACACGTGCAAACATACAAAGACAACACAAGACATTTGAACTGTGTTGGTGAAATGTGTTGGAAATATCCATTCAGTGTACTACTCTTCAGTGTATTTTAGAACAATGTGCTATGTAAAGTGCTGCTCTTGTCAGCTAATGGGTGTTTTCACATAATATGCCATTTTGCACAAATTCCTCACAAAATAAAAGCAAAAGCAAAAAACATCTCTGAGGAGAAAAGGCATATTATATGTATTATATTTTGTGCTTTCCTGTCTGTGCAAAACAATTTCACTGCTTATTCAAATATACTAGATAATGGTTAGTACTGGTAGACTGAAAATAGTTGTGTTGAGTAACTGAACACACAATAACAACATCAGCGTCAAGTAGAGATGGAAACCATGATCTCATCATCATAGTATCCCTGCCAGTTTGGGAAGAAGTTTCACTACATGTAATTAAATGAGTCCTTTAACTACATTTTGCAGCAGCTAAACTACATTTATATTCACATAGCGAGTCAAGTAGATAAACTAATTTTTTACCCTATTTTTTGCTGTAGTTAACTACTGAAACTACAAACAGTTTTGGGCTGTAAAACTAAAAGGTGCGGCTTGATTTTTTTCTTGACCATTTCAGCTGTGAAGAGTGTACACTTCAAATGTTCCAAAATCCAGATTTGTTTACATACAAGAAAAACCCATTTTGCATTGTTTAGTTTAGGACAGGTTTGGGTGTCGGGGATTTTCCAGGAAACCAGATTGCTGTGAAAAATATTTGGCTTTAGTTTTTTTCTTTGAATGCTGGATATGCTGGATTTATAAAATTAAAGGTCTACTAAGTCGTTTGTGGACAAAAAAAACAAAAACAAAAATAATAAAAATGAATAATATGTTTAAAACTATGTATACTCGCATGAAATGAGGAGTCAGATTGCTTTAAATGATGAAAAGGAGCTATCTCATTTTTATTTTATTCCACATGTTGCGGTCCGCGACTACATGGAGGCCTCCATGTGTAAAACAACTAACTAACATTCGCAGATCACTGGCTGGAGCTGCTGCCATGTATCCTGTCCGGATTACCATGCCTAGTTATTGCTGTTTCCGCGTCAGGTGTGCCACATTTCAATCTGGATCTACAAAATAATGGAAGACCATCATTATGCAGCAGGGTCTGAAGCAGTCAAATGCAAAAAGCGTAAACAGGACGCAGGGAAACAACTCAGAGACCAGAGAAGGCAGAGGACAAGGGTCAACATCAATGTGGCTTTCCAAAGATGGAGAGATCGGTCTTCAAAGTGACGCCGAAGTCGCTTGCTTTCTGTTGGACGGGTAAGTAACACATATAATATTTTTTGACCTCTGCCCTATCCGGATGGGATTAGTTTTCCGGCGGGGGGTAATGTAATATTTACTGGAACATCTCTGCTGTTTTAGTCCTGTCTGAGCGGGAGTGCTCAGTCTATAAAAGCTAACTTTGTAAAAGCTAACTTTTACAGACTGAGCACTCCCGTGTCAGCACAAACTCCAGCGTCTTTTACCTGCTGTGAAACGCTGTGTAAAAAATAACCCAGGTGACACTGCGACTATGATCATGCCGTTTTCATCCATGCCAGCGGGTGTCGCAGTAGAGATCAAGAGCAGGGTGCTGCTTAATGCGAAGAAGAGATTTGGGGAAAATGACTTAGTGGACCTTTAAACTTGAACTTGAACTGAGATTTCGGTTAGTCATAAGCGTTGATAATTGGTGTATATTAATATATTGTTGCATGCTGTTTATGAATTTACATGGCAGAGTTATCAAGCTTGTTGCAAAAAAGGGTTTTAATTTCTGGAAGGCAGGAGCCTGAATGATGGACATTGCTTACCAAACCAAAACTTATATTCCTTTCACCTTACTGTCAGTACTGGTATTATTTCATATTCATTTATTTATTTTTATGTGTGACCCCCAAGCAGAGTGTTTAAGTGAACTGAGATTTTTTTTTTTTTTTTTTACAAAATAGTTTGAACTTCTTTTTATAAGTAGCTTTAGTAGCTTTTGTTGACCAAGCTATATTTCTCCTGAGGGTAACTTTACCATGGTTCAGTCTCTTCCAGTGTGACGTAACTGGTAGCTTACAAAACTCTGCTTTCAGAGTATCTTCCCCAACACTGATCACTGGTATTTTTATGAGTTTATGAGCTGGTGAGAGGTCACTTACTGGGAGTTTGGCTCTGTCTTGCACTGCCCTCTTCTGGAGAGCCCTGCCAGAGGAAGACAGGGAGAGAGGGATTATACAGCACATCAGACTCAGCACCAGTGAGATGTCAGCAAAGAATTCAGTGTAATACATCATTAAACGTCAGCCCACAGACACACAGCGGGGCCTGGCTGGTGTGCTGCAGCAATATATTGCAGTCACATAATGGAATGTCACAGATAAATGAGGATTGACATTTGCTCTTCCCATAATGCACTGATAAGAGCTGCACAAAAATGAGATTTAGCATAATGTCTCCTGGTTGTTTGGTTGTTTATATATCATTTCAAATTTAATTTATGTTAGACCTTTGCAGAGGAGGAGCTATTATAGATAAAATCCCTGTTTTTTTTGTTGTTGTTTTTTGTTAGTTCTAGTTTTGAATTTGGTCTGTCAAACTATTTTGGGTGACAATGACACCGCTGGCAGATGTATCTACAAATACATCAGATCTCTGTAATTTCCTTTTCCCATCAGCATCAGACCCAAAAACCTGTATCAGATGAGCACTAATATTAGTTTTGGAACATGTGAAGTTCGGTAAACCAGGCCAGCAAATTGCTGCAGTGCGTGTTTGCTGCAGTGTATTTTATAATCAGGACTTGTGAAAACTGAAGCAAAATACAGTTGAGGGGGCACATCGTATGCTGTCTGTGGCCTCTGGGCTGGTTTTAGAAACTACTGAACTCCTAGAGCTTGTGACGACCCCACTGATGCATAAAATGGCTGTAATTGGGCAGCACATACAGTTAATGAAAATGCAGTGGCCGACCTACGGTTGTGTTACAAACTGAAATGAGATCCAGTGCAGCCAGAGAGGGAGACCCTGAACTTCATGACATGTTTAAACCTTGTCAGGCACACACATTAATCATCATTTCTTTATGGGTAAGCAATGAGACAGTGATGGTGTTAGAGCTAGAGTTGCTTTGATTTAAAATAAAACTGAAATATAGAATACTGTGAAATTGCAAGAAACAGACTCCAAAGCAGTGACTTCTAGTGTGGTGTGGCTTCAAATTAAGTTTCAGATCACAAAAAGTCAAACAAAATTCAAAACATCAAAGTAAGATGGTGTTTGGTTAATATTCCTGGTGGAGCCCTAGTTAGTAAAATACATAAAAAAAAACACCTACACCAATGTTAAAATTCTCGGTTTCACATATCATCTGCCTGTTTCAACAAAGTCTCTTGACTTTGCCCTTGAAGTTTGATATTTTTGTTATTCCTGTGGTATAGGAGAGTCATATCAGTGAATTTAAACATCTCCCAAAGCCAGAAAAAGACTAAGAGCTTCTCGATGTCGAATGAATTGGAAAAGATGGTAATGATGACTGGAAGGGGGATTTTCTGGAGATAAGGGCTTCATTTCAGTCATTTCAAATCAGAACTGACACTCTTACAGAATAAAACTCATTTAAGGTGTGAAGAAGTAAATAGCATTGGATGGGTTCACAAAATCACCCCCTTATTCACTGTCTATAGAGAAGCTACTTTATATCTAGTGGTACCAAAAGTTTGACTCTCCTTTTTTTGACTTTGGTGAGAGTTGCTAATGATCACAAATATTGATCTAAATGCCTAGGATCAATCGCATGAATTCTTAGATTTGCTGTGTTGCGTTGCCCTTTAAGGACAAGAAAAAAGAAATGCAGAAAGAGAGAGAGAGGGCGGGGAGGGAGAGAGAGAGAGAGAGAGAAAGAGAGAGAGAGAGAGAAACAAACATATGTTAATCTGAGCTGCATCAGTGGAGCATGCAGAAGCAACACCAAGGCCACCAGAAAAGTAGCAGTGAAACAGTTCCCATCAGCCCGCCAGGCCTCCCATTGTGCACAGCCAGCAGGACTGATTTAGGAGACATCGCCATTTATATGCCAAGCAATGGGCTGATTGAGTCAAGACACAAACACACACACACACACACACACACACACACACACACACACAAAGGCACTCAAAGATTCACTCATGCATGCACATACACACACACACCACACAGTTATGGCTGGGGAAAATGGTGCCACACGGACGGGCAAGGCCATCTAGAATTCAATCTGCAAAATGTGAGAGTCATGAGTTGCATTTCACGCCTTAGTCTTGCATGTTTCATTAAGTCTTGGTAGGACCATGCGTGCTTTCTGCATGTTTACATACTGGTGGTAAATAACCCCACCAGGGGAGGGATGTTCCTACTGGCAACCTCTACAAATAGCACTAAATGGATGAAGGAAAATGGGAGCGATTCCAGATAAGTCCCCTGGGTACAAAAAGACCTTTAAAGCATCTTCCAATCTCGGAGCTGTGCTGTCCCTGACCAACAGAAACCTTGGGATGTTTATTTCCTCTCTCTCTTTTCCTAATAAAACAGAGTGGCTTCCTGAGCCTCTGCATCCCAGGGAGGTAATACATCCATGATCTCACTTCCAAAACCATCTGCAGACATTCCTTTGAAGAGTGCTTACAGTGATCTCAACTTGTGCATTCCACTAGTCTTACTTCCGCCGTTTCCTCAATTGAACCCGTGACGGAGAATCTATTAAGAGAGTATTTCAGCCTCCCGTTACACAACATAAAATAGATAATGGGAAGATGACAGCTACCAGTGCAGAGTACCCTGCGTTTAAACACACAAGAGCAGAGATCACCCCTGGCCTTTTTAGGAAGAGATGCCTACGCACAGAGCCGGGCAAAGAACGTCATCCATCTAACCAGTGAAAAAGACAGATGAGACCAGCGCTGGAGCTCTGGGACAGCCAGCAGTGTTTGGGCCAAGATAAACATGGGAATAAAAGGAGACATTATCAACTAAACCCCAGTACTAAAGTCATTTAGCTAAATGTACATTCCCTTTTATAATCGGGGAAGATGTTAGACCTCTTCCACTTCACAAAGGGGGTCAACTTGGCTCATCTCTGAAGCAGAGACGAATGGATGTGACGTTAAATTGAGAAGCTCAAAGTTCAAAAGATAGCGTGTTAAACCTAGGGGCTCAAAGTTCAAAAGATATTGTGTTTAATTTATAAGCTGAAAACCTCACATTCTCCAGCAGATTCTTTGGCTGAGCTGTTTGGATTGAAAGGGGACTATCAGATTTCTAATGAAAAGATGTGGTTTTAGTTTTTAGCTCATTAGACCACCCGTCTCGCACCATTACTGGACTAGACTACAACTATTTGTTTGTTCCATTAAGTATGAGTGAGAAAATGAAAAATCCCTGCAAACTAACAGTTAAAAGTAACATGAACACTCTTACTCGCGCACATGAATGCCACTCTATGACCTCTTCTGATCCACCTTGTAAGAAACTCGGACCTGACCTCCCTGAAATGATGCAATTCATCACCGACATTGCAGGTGTTTTTCATCGCTGACATTATCAGTCAGGATTCCAGGTAATTACATCCGCTAAAAAACCCTCAGCTCAAGCCTGCTCCAAAAATGCAGTGATTACTTAAAACCAGGAGAATGGAGGAAAGGCCAAATGATTCATCCCATGTCCAACATTTGCAAATCTGAGCACTGCTACCTTATTTGTACAGATCACTAGATCAGATATACACTGCCTGAGTTAAAATAATTCACAAATGTAAATACATAAATCTACATAAGAACGCTCTGGGGGATTATGTAAAATACCTTCCCAAAACAAGATACTCCCAAAAGGCTATTATCATCCAAAAGCATCACTGCAGATGGGGGAAATTCCTTACCTACTGGATGATGTGTAAACTGAATCTTGAGAAAGAAGCCGTGTCGAAGTCACAGTCCTTGTAAGTCCAGCACACTAAGATCTCTTTTCGGACCCCTCTGACCCCCTCTGGGAGGTCTCGGTGAGCTTTCAGGGTCCTGTCTGGGGGGGAAGGCCCAGGTTTGACCTTGAACCTCGCTATGCAGGGGGTCTGTTTGTTTTTTGACAACAGGCGCGCCCAGATGGACCTGTCACCACATGCCACCTGGGAATGTGGCACCCACTCAACAACTGCAGACCCCCACATAAAAATATTCCTCCCCCTTGGCAATGCACACGCGAGGCCGGCCGATCAGAGGAGGGCCATTTGAGGATGCCTGGAATTAGCTACTGGACAGCACATGTTTTCTCTCAACCTTCCCTAAGGTCACAATTCCTGGGATAACACAATTATCTACCACACTTAATGCTGTTGGATACCTGTTAATATGTGATTAGGCTAAACAATGTCACCACAGAATAAAAATAATATGTATCTACAGTATAATGAATTTCTAATAGGAGCAAGGGTGTAGTTACTACTGCTTTTAAAGGCCGATACAAATACCAATCTTTTGTATTGTAGCTAGTATTTTATCTATATCTACCTTTTTCCATTATCCTACCAAAAAACTACAATAATTCAGTGTTTCCTCCAGATTTGTATTTTTTGAGAGACAGAAAAAGCCTATAAAACAGAACTCAGCCCACAGGACACAGAAACCATTTAAACACATACTAATGACATTTAGTTGAGTTAGCAGCACATCAGGACGGTATGATCCACCCGATAAATTCAATAGTAACGGAACCACTGGGATAGATTACCTTTAAATAAAGAACTGATTTTCAAATGACCTTCCTGAACAAGTAAAAACAAAATTTTATTGTGTTTTACAGATTGTTTTGAAGTGACTGTGGTCAGAAAGGAACCTTCATCATTTCGGAGATGGGCAACACTGACTGGCCAATGCCCAATATTTAATAAAAGGCCAACATCAGCCCCATATATAAGTATTAGTCTGTCTGAAAACTGAGAAATCCCTGAATGGTTTTGAGTTTTAAAAGAACAAGAGCTTTCTCTATCGGCTGCAGATTGTCTCAGCCGTCTGAAGAATAAACAAAGGCGGAGCGGCACCAAGTTGAACACTATGATGTATTTGACGCAGGGGGTCTCTGTGCTGCTGTCAGAGGCAGCCTTAAAAGTGAGCCATGTTCACACAAAAGAGCTCTCAGCACACGCTCTGGTGTACTATGGATGGAGAGAAAGGGCTGTTACGTAACGCCGCTTGACTTTTGCTTTGTCAACAAATGGCAGAGAGGAGAGAAGCTGTCCAGTGCTCTGCGCAGATCCCACCAAACAGCTCCAAACATGGCTCTGAAGGGCCGGAGCAGCAGCAGCAGCTTATCCCCCCTAATTGAGAAGACACCCCC
>OMKZ01027622.1:0-11225 GCA_900302535.1 Neoniphon sammara
AGACTATACTTATTTTAATTTCAGATAGCAGACAAAATTAGTGCTTTTTTTATTTCACATTTTCTCTTGCAATGATAGTATGGTTTCATAATTGAGTTCTGCAGAACTTGTGATACTTTTGTAAGGGGTTGGGATACCTTTTATCTGTGGGTGTGATGCTGCCATTGATGGCTGTGCTGTCTGCTGCTTGGATAGATGTTGAACCTGTGTCCTGCACAATAAAGCAAGGCCACTGTCAGTTTCATGCCAGTTTCATGTCAATGAAAACACAAGCAGATGGCTCATGGAGCTTTTCACCAAAAACTTATCAAAACTTATCTAATCATAAGTTAAGAAAAAATTAGTGAACTAGAACATTACTGACATGTAAAAATGCAAAATGTACAGCAATGCAATTAATACAAGTTCAAAAATCTCAAACTGTGGTTGTTCATCAGTAGGTGAAGTGGAGAAACAAAGAATCAGGCTCAACAAGGGATGACAGAAAAGCTCATGTACCGTCCCCCACGATGACAACAAACGAGGATTAAAAAAAAATGCAATAATCAGTCATACCTCCTTTACTCCGATTTGGAATGACATGAAATTTGGTTTACATATCACTATCCTTACTCCATAAATCTGACTCAAGGACCATCACTGTACATCACGCTGGATCCTTTCATTCTGTGTTCATTAAAAAAACAATAACCCCTGTTAAGTTGCACTAGGTAACTTTGCATACCCATGAGAGCAAAGGGTTAACTGCTTGAATTTTGAGGACTTTACTGGCGACATCTTACAGGATTTCTACGCAAACTGCATATAGTGTACGCATGTTTACCAACCAGACCGATTCAGAGTTGTTGCAAGGTTTATTTTTTCACTTTGACAGAGCTAGGCTAATGACTCCTTTATGCTAAGTTAACATGAAATGCCACCAATCGGAACTAAACCAGTGATTGCACAGAGGTGAAAATCTGGGTAAGTCGGAAAAAGGGTATTTTGCCCAAAACGGCATATTTCTTTAAGGCCATTTCATTTGGCTCAGGGAAATTTCATCATATGCTCATGAACCAAGACAGACTGCCACAAATACCAAAAAGAAACAACACAATGCAACAATACAAACAGTATTGTCTGGAATTGCCCTGAGCTGATTGGACCAAAGGGAAGTGATACTTGGAGTAGTTACTTTACCTCTTCAATGATCTTCAGGCGCTTGCTAATGGGTTCCATTGAAGAGGCAGGCTGTGGGCAGAGAAGGGTTCACATTCAGTACACACCACACAAAGACCAGACCACAATGCCCCATGAATGTCACTCTCCTTAGTGACACTTACAAGTACAATGTGGCAAGTTTGTGCCTAGTTTGATATCCTCTGCTTGGCACTGCCACATGAGAAAGGGTGTCAGCACTAGCAGCGAACATGGTAGTGAATCCAGCCAATAAACTGGCAGTCCAAAATAATAAAAATCTAAATTATCCGTTACACTCACATTACAATCGATTCTGATTATAAAATGTGAATATTTGCTACAGTTTGTTTATGGTTGACTTTAAATTAATTTGGATTAGCGGTGACATGTCATCCTATTCTTCTGTTTCATCTGAAGAGATGTTAATGGGGTGTAGGACACACGCCAATAGCTTGACAAGTGGAGGTTAGCATGTATCATGCTCAGGCTAATTCAGTACAAACTTGAGTGTAGTGCACACCACTGAAGGAGGCGTGCAGCTGAGGTGTATGATGTGCATTGGTAGGATATGTTTGTGAATTAATCAAGAATATTCATTACTTTATTTTTGGGTGCTGGCTCTTTTGAAAAGTACTTTGGACCTGCTTTTGGTTTCACTTTTTGTCTTTACCTTGGTTGAGATTTGAATTGAGAGAGTCCCTATTCTCTCTTCTCAAACTGAAATTCATCAGTGAGATTAAAACAGAAAACAAAATGTTACAGATGTAACATCTGCTGCAAATTCATAAATCTTTCTTCATTTAACTATGTTCTTCCCATTGTTATCAACTGCATATATAGAATACGTTCTATATATGCAGGAGTTCCATATATTTCATGCTGAATAATTAAGTTTTGGTATATTCTTACCACATGGATTATACAGGTACTCCATGCAGTCTTTCTTGCAGTCCTGTTGTTTTTTTGCACATGCTAATAATGCTATATACTTCACCCCATAATTATTCATACAGTCTATCAAAAAATCATTGTGCAAGTCAAAAGAAGACTGTGCCAGAGTGTGATAAAGTGAGTCAAGTGAAGGAAATGAAAATGGATTTATCAGTCCAGCCACAAGCTGTTACAGTTTAACTGTTACAGGTTCAGAAGGGGGGAGGGTGATTGCATGCGGCTGATTTTGTGCACAGTGGTATATGCAGTACATGCCAAGGCTAATACCTAATTTAAGACAGGGTAACACTGCCAATGGTAATGCAATTGCCTTAGGTAAAATCAGCTTGTGTCAAGAAAGGGGTCATGGAAGATAACACAGAACAATGTGCTACAATGAACCTATCTAACTGATCAGCTCAGAGTCAGGCAGATGCATACAGAAACACAGCACAAGGCTACAGTGTCTAAGATTAAACTATCAAACTAAAGACATGGGTCGGAGGGGAAAGTGAGATAACACCATTTTAAAAGAAATGGGCCACTTAATCTATTTCTAAAACAAGATACCTACTAAAAACTAACAAAAGAAGAGAGGGTGCAGACGTCAAGCCCAAAAGCAAAATGCTGAGCAGCACATTCCCACTTACCTTCTCAGACTGGCTGAGTAGGAAGTGGTGGAAATGTGGGTCGTCCTTCACAGGCTACAATGGAAGAAGAGTTCTGTTGAAAAGTATTCTCAGAGGACATGCACTGACCCAGCAAAGCCAATCTACTATGCAGAAAATCCTTGTGTCTACACTGAGCAATGCAGATATATCAGGGTTCCCAGTATGGCTCTTCGGTAAAATTCCATGACTTCCTATAATTAAGTTGGAGCACTTCCATGCCCCCAAAATGACATGATTTCCTCCTGGTTCCTTAATGGGGAAGGTTAGCAAAATTCTTTGCTATCCCTCAACTTCCCCAGAGAATTTACAAAATGTTGTTATCTGGAGTATGTCACTGAAAATTCAATGACACATCATTACCAGTGGGAACCTTGTATATCTTCAATCACATCACAAGTCAGTCCACTTTGAAATAGATTTAGGTCAACCACAGTAACAACAGCATACAGCAGCAGCATTGGCTGACCCTTCAGAATATTCACACCAATCCATTAACTGTCTATGAAGAAAGGCATAACATCAATGCAATTACCTTTTACCTAAGAACTAGAGGTGCACCAACAGTAAAGGTTCACAATCAATGCAAATACTGAGTGCTTTATAAAGAATATTACTCATTCATTACAATTACAGGAAAAAAGTCCATGAAATCAATTCATTCTGCAGTCATTCGGCTTTGCCTGCAAGTGTCAAGGCAGCACAAAGTGAGAACCAGAATGTTTAATGAAAACTTTTTAAATACTGACTCAAGAAGATTTGCAGAAACAAGACAAGTTTCATTCACTATAGAATCTGTAGTGAATGAAAAATGTCAAGTACGGACTGCATTTTTCCAATCTGAGTATGAGAGCTTGGGAGCTGGATGGCTGCTGATTCTGATGCGACTGATACTATTTGTGCACCTCTATTAGAACAAAATGCAAATCCCTGTTATTATCTATTCACCCTCTCAGTGGAGGCTCACTGAAGTCTATATGATCAAGAAACCCACGGCAAATTACCTTCCCCAGTTCCGACTCAGCCTACTGACAAACTATTTAACCTTATAGAGCTATTTTTTTTTGCCCATGTTTTACTTTTTTGGGAATATATATAGCTGTAATTGCTCTGTTGGTAAATGTTTGGTATCATTTTGGTCAGCAGACTTTGGGCTACACATCTGATCACTTGGCGGGTCTATTGTCACCATATACGCACATCTGAATCAAATCATTTCCGCAAGTGAAAAATAATTTTTAAAAAGGTGGAGTAAAGCCCCTTTCCATACTGATTTGAGCTTTGCCCGTCTCACATGTCAAAGTAAGTAATTTCAAAGTTCTTAAATCTAACTTATTTCTGCATTCCTACACTAAAATAAACTCCTGGACAATAAAGTCTATATACTTCCATCTTGTGTTATATTGGTGGTAAAACACCAAGAAACTTCATTTGACTGTTCTCAAAGACAAAATAACACAATTCACTAGTTTTAAGATGCAGTAGAAGTGCCAAATAGAGTGCGACGAGTCTGAAGATGATGGCATCTTTATAGCTTGATATCTCCGGATTGGTTGGCGCTAGAGACTCTGTTCAAAGTCTGAGCCAATCAGCACAGCCTACTCTCTTTTCAGCCTTTCGATTACACTGGTGGATCGCTCGGAGAAAGCAAAAGTAGTTTGTTGAGCATTTGGTGGTCATGGACGTAACAATGACATGAGGGTGAGTTGATAATAACTGTATTTTCATTTTGAAACAAACTGTTCCTTTATAATAATAAGAAGTCCATCTGTGTTTAAGAGCACCATGTGCAGAGTGGTCATCAACCCTGGTCCTGAAGAGCAGGTTGGGCACGTACTACTACAACACACTTGCAGAAAACCACGCGACAAACCCAAAAATCAGATGAATTCCACATTCTCTGGGACGAACTGGAACAAAATCCCAGCCTCTCTTGTGAGCCTTAAAATACAGAGTTGGTGACCACCTCACTAGCATTCCCCTAAACAAGAGATTCTCTAGTCTTGAGTTAACACCAAAGTCAGAAAGGAAAGGTCTGCAGTTCTTGGTGGCGTGCCAATAAAGCCAAAGGTTAAGGTAAGATAGAAGAATAGCAAGGCAAAGCAGGCTTGGTGGGGAGGGAGTTCACCTACACTGCTTTCCCATTTGAATCCTGAGCCAGGTCCAGCCCCCAGCCTCTCAATAGTGGACGGCTCGGGGTCAGAGTCAGTTAAGTCCTTTAAGTGGGGGAGAGAGACACACATTCACCTTGCAGTTCATAGGGTGACTTTGCAGACCTCCCGTGTCTGCTAAAGCAGGAGAGGGAGGGGGTCTCTGTCAAAGTATGGAGGAATGACTTTGAGGATCACATTTAAACTAATTTATGACCTAAAAACAAAAATTATTATTTGTCAGGGTGTGGGCCAACTGTAATGCCAAAGGTCCAGAATGAGGAGTGAGTCCTGCAGCTGAGAAAAGGATGTAGGACAACATCCAGTCTAAGGAAGAATGAAGCAAGGAGTGAAATCTGATACCACAGCAGGTGCTAAATACATGGACTTTATGTTTTTTATGTTTTTTTGAGTCCTAATGACTAGGGCTTTGTTTCCAAAAACACTTTAAAACTGTAACAAAGAACTAATGAAACTAAAACATTTAAATGGAAGCACTGTAATGCCAGAAGATGTCAGTGAAACATGTTTTTGGGAAGCCCACCAAGCTTAATCTTGCCAAGTGTTCACACTGAGAGCAACATGATTAATAACTTCTCAGTCAACTGCTGTCAACAGCCAATCAGATTTCCATGTTTCCTTGATTCCCCTACTAACATGATTTCTGGAGATGGCGAGCTTGACAAGGAAGATCAAAACGTGACGTCTCTGTCTGATTTGGAATGTGTTCGACTAGTGTTTTGAAACTCCAGTCATGTGACTTCTAACTTGCAAAACCACAACCAAAAGCTTTAAAATTGGCGGGAGAGTTTAAAAGTTTTTGTGGCATTTGGTTGGAGTTGTGTGCTGAAAGATAGCTGACAGAATTTTGCTAAATTAGATGGATGACTGATTCATGATTCTAATGTGAAACATTTGAAACATATGCCCCTGGTATTGTATATTATATTGTGCAATTGCCTGTTATTTGCAAATGAGACAGAGCAGGTACATGTTCAGTCTTTAAATATCCTTGTCATTTCATTTAGCAGAGGAGCCGACTGTGAAAAAGATGTTATTTTCCAATGAAAATCTTTAAACAAAATATCTCTGTATAAATCTTTACCACTTCGATGATGTGTAGCTTCTATTACAATGAAGTGCAGTAAGAACTGGTCAGAAGCAGATAAGAAAAACTGTACAAGTCGACTCCATCTAGGCTAATCATAAAAGGACAGTTCAGAAAGTGTTGAAACCTTTCGAAACTCTTTTAAAAGATTCAAACTCGCCATCTCTAGTGATGTCATTTTATGAACAGTCCCTCCTGACAAGTAGAGATAGGTGATTATATCCACCTACCTTTACTTTACAGGAATAACCTCAAAATCTATGCTTGCCAAACAGTTGTTTCCATCATTGAGAGTGATGGTAAGCTCTCAGGTCATTTTATGAGTTTTTGTTTTGAACTAATTCTGTATAATTAGTGTTTGTTAGCTCATTAAAAAAATTATGTTATGAATGGCAATACCAAAGTAGAAAAATTGAATTACATGAGGTTCTTGCAATGCTCCAAATTGATAGGACATATCAACCAAGCTGCAGACAGTGTGAACACAAGGTTACTTGGGGCTTCAGACAACATTAAGCTCCACCGGTGAACCATGAAGGAAAAAAATAAAGGGTTCAGTTCATTAAGTGCACCTCTGCTTACAAGGGAAACATGGTGGTGGAGTTATGTAAACTGGACAGGATGCCAGAATATTTGAGAAGGTGGCAAAAAAAAAACATGAATTAAAATAATAAAATAAATAAAATCTAGCACGCTAAAATGACCTAAGAGGCCTTTGTATATATGGGAAATACTGCTTCCCCAAGTGCCAGTTAAGCAAGGTAACCTTCATTGAGAAAATAAAGTAACTTTTTTTTTTTTGCTGTTTTCACTGAAAAGGGCATAATTTTGGTAATTGCTGGCCTTTATTATTTAATTGTACCACCTTACAGCAAGGTCATCTAAAAACCTAAAAGGTTTCATTTCTCAACATTAACAGCGTACCTACATAGGTAACCACAATGCTGATTAGGGACTTTGCCCTCATCACACCTAATGTTTTGCGTTCCCTGAAGGAATCCACTGTTTGAGCATTTCAGTTTCTTACTGACCTTCTCAGATGGGTCCTTCAGGGCACTGAGATCCTCGTCATCCTCCTCCAGTATTTTCAGTGGCTTGCTAGGAGCCTTCTTTCCTTTAGAGTCTCCTTTGCCATCAGAGTTCTGTTGAAGACACAGATCGCCGTCTTATAAGCGCAGTCCTTGCATGTGACCAATTGGTTAGCAAAAGAAAACAGGTCTTGCCAAAATTGAGTTCGCTAATTTTGGTGGATACAAACACACACTCTTGTTCTATGCCGATAATGAGGACAAACTACGAGTCTTTTATCCTGATTTCAGGATTTTGGACTGAGTCTGTTAATTTAAGACAGTTAGTGATGCACAATCACCAATCATACACATTTGAAGAGAAGCCAAGAACTCGATGACAGTGCAATCAGGGTTTGCACAGCCTCCCGAGAGTAAAATGTGAACCCTTTTCAAACACTTTCAAGGTACCTAAACCAAAATGTCCAGATTCACAAACCCTTTATCATCTTATCTAAATTGTTATTTTAAATGCAACTGTGGAAAAAAGTTTACAGAATTCCTTTACACCCACAACAATCAGTGTATATTGTCACTTTATTATTTTTTACCAGCTGTTCATATTAACTTTGTAGTTTTGATCATGATTATTTAATGCTTGCTAATTTCTTCGCATGGGATTATTTCAAATATTAAAAGATTTATTACATGAGTGACTATGTAGATGAAACACCAGATTGTGTTAAAAAATCAAGCATTTTTCAAGGAAGATATTTGAATCCAAGCATATTCCTTAAAATTAAGCAATTTCCAAACTTTCAAGACTTTGTAAGAACCCTGTGGGATACACATAAATAAATAGGAAAACTAAAAAAGGAAACAGAGGGCTCAGCCTCCATCTTTATTTTGGTTGTGTTGTAGACATGTTTTCACAAGATCTGGAGACTTTTGTGCCATTAAACCAAAGTGCATGTTCCCCAAATCCAACTGGTTATCAAACACAACAACAGCAAGGCAAATTGCTGTAATTTACTTTTTTGGTGTCGCCACTCCATCCCTTCATCCTGGCTCATCTACGTCTACTTCAGTTTGTGATTTCTCACATTTAGCAGCATGCTTTTCAGCAAACTCCCAGAAAATTTGCCGGTGGCATTCATTATGTGTATGGTAAGAGGGCAGCAGTGATAGAGAGTAAAAGCAAACAAGAGAACAAGTTTTTCTGGTCAGGAAACAGTGAGAGTTGCCCCTTTGAGATGTCTTGTGGCTACACAGCATTCTGGTCTATTGAGGCTGCTGTGGGAGGAGAACATGCTCTTTGTCCTCTTCTACGATGGATTCCTCCCTGTTTGATTATGGAACATTGGTGCAAAATGGTGGCTCTTGAAAGAAGCCCTCGCTCTTTTATTCTGACACACTGACACCAAAACCTGACGTTGACTGCTGGTGTTTTAGATGTTCTGCTGTCAAACTCCACTGTAGCTGTGCTGCATATATATCAGTGTGACAAATATAAAAAATTATTTTTGTTATGCAAAGCATAACAAAAAGACCTGGAACTGCAAAGTACATCACCATCAGCTGTTTTTAACCGTTACTGCGTTTACATGCACTTAAGAAATCAGGTTGCTCGCCTCAGACATCAGTTCCCCGATTTCTCAACTGCCATGTAAATGGGATCGCCAATTTAGGAAATCGGGGTGAGGGATTAAGAGAAATCGGCGTGCGCTAGCTGGATTTCTCCTGGAGAAACCTGATTTCTCAGCCATGTAAACCAGTTCCCTGATTTCCAACCAGCTTTTTACAAGTGCGCATGTGCAAAAGTACAGAGCCGAATCGCTACAGCGCCTGGTAAACTGCAGTGACAGGCTGGAGGAGCTCGGGTGGGGGAGAAACCTGATTACTGAGAAGTGCATGTAAACAGGATTTTCAGTAATTGGTGTAAGGTAGCATAACCCAGTTTCTCTCAGTAGTTGGGTTTTCTTGTGTGCATGTAAACGTAGTGTTGAAGGGTGAATATTTCCCAGCAGTGTGTGTTCGCCATCACACATTTGGAATTCAGACGACAGCCCTCACCTGTTCTTTCCCCTTTGCTTTCTTTAGGAAGTCCTCCACCGCGTCTACTGCCTGCTGGAAGCGTTTGCCTTTGTTTATCTTGATCATCTCCTCTTTGTGGGGGTGGTAGGGCTTCAGCTGTTCCACTTTGATCCAAGCACTGGGAAGACACACAAACAAACAAGACTGTTGGAAACTGCAAGGGAGGCAACTGAAAATGTAGATTTGTTCACATAAATGATAAAAGCTGTCCCCTCCTGTCCATACTTACTGATCTTCAGTTCCGAAAAACTTCACAAAATGACATTTTTTGCCTCTTGGTTTTTTCAGGTCCTTAGGGGGGCTTACTATCTGAAAAATGGATAAACATTAGTTTTTAACTCATGTCAAAGTTAACAAGTGCGAAGTGTTTACTTGCCTTTGAACCAGAACAATTAACTGCAGATAAAGTCTTTACCTTTCCTGGCCATGGTGGGTAGCGACCAAGCTTTCCCCTGTAAATAGGAGTGACACGTACATTTAGACCTGTCATTTTCTTCGGCAACTTCACACCAAACTCCATTCAAAAATATGACCATTTAATGTTGCTCTGGCTGTCGGCAAAGAAATACACCTGCTTGAGCATATCTTACGTATTGCTGTAGTGCTTTGGTAAATTCGGAAACAGCACTTTCAACAAAAGTTCAATCTCTAGATGTGGTACGATCTGTTTGCTACCACCCTTTGCATTTTTATGTCTGCAAATAACTATTTGCAATAGCCACAATTCTCTATAACAAGTGGTGTTTGGTGTATTGGGTGTAAGCCGACTTGAAGAGTAAATCGTTAGCATTCGTAAAATGTCTTAAGTCGTGTTCTGTCAGGCGTGGAACTTTGCTGATAAGCGAGGAAACAAACTGCCAGGTTTATTTTCACGAGGTTTGGTTCCATGTCTTTACATGCGATAGTACGTCACTTATCGGGGTCAACGTACATGAAGCCTTTAACGGGACATTGCAACTCAACGGTGAGGAAAAATATCACACTAATGTTGGCTGCAGGGGCCACTGGCTCCTACAGTTAATGCGGAAGCCGATCAGGTTGAAAGCTAGTAAACGTTAGATATCCACTTTGTAAGAGGAACAAGCTGACGTTACAGCTACTAATGGACTACAATTTCTCCAACTCACAAAAGCAACGTACACGAAGAAGCTACACTCTTGACTTAGCCGACACAAGAGTTATAACTATAAGACTTAAGTTTGTGAGCAGAAAAGTCAAACTGTGTCTGGTTTCGGCCGAAGTATTTTCTCTAACGTTAGCATGTCATGAGCACAACAGCTAACGCTAGCTATCGACGACTACTGGCTGAGTCAGCTTGGCTAGCAAATTGTTTGGGTTTAACCATCAACTAAAACGCGAAAATTTCTCTGTGTTTGGCCGGGTTTTGTGAAAACAAAATGTCCCACACTGACTGTTACACCGCTGCTTTATGTAATGCAATAACGTTTCACATAAATACAGTTCATTAACGATGTCAAAAGGTTATCTCACCACACAAGATCTCCGATTCTCAGATGCACCGTCGCCATCTTACAACTTTAGTAAAACGTCGCACTGAATGAAGGGAGAAGACAACACACACCCACTGTAATCACGTGCGACGACAAGCCCTTCCTCCCTATGTAACATCCGCTAATCAAGCCTTTTATTATTATTTCGGGCAATAAAAAATGTTTTCAAGCACGCGCGCGCGCGCGCGCGCACACACACACACACACACACACACACACACACACACACACACTCGAATGTCACAAGATGTATTAAGATTTTATCAAGTTTGCCTTTTCCCATGGTTTGCACTGCATTTTCTTCTTTGATGTTTGACTTATTTTGGAAAGGCCTTGGCACTATAAAGATATATCTTAACATGCCAAGTGAGGCTAAACAAGTAAGAATGGAGGATCAGAAATAAATTTCAAAGGGATTAAATAAATTACGAGAAAACGGGGCAAGTTATAAAGGTAGGATAAAATGGGCAACCGAATTACAGTTTGATCTTTCATTTTGATCATCTTAACCATTACACTGATTGTAATATATAGGCTAATGAGTCAGTATTGCCAAATTAAAACAGGACCCGGTCCCA
>OMKZ01027625.1:3884-27153 GCA_900302535.1 Neoniphon sammara
TACATAATGTAAATCCATCTCTGCCTTGGACTCTGTCTCTTCCCCTTACATTCAAATTAAGAACTCTACCAACAAGAACTACCAGTCTTTGACCTCCATTCCTCTGCAAATGCTCTACATGTATAAGGGAATGTAGTTTACATTGCTGAAGCTAATTGAAAAAAAAAAAAGAGAAATACATTTCTGGGTTCAAGTGTTGCAAATTCCAACATAAAAATCTGACATGGCCCCATAAAGCATGTGGAAGAATCACGCATGTTGGATCTGTGTTACATCCACAACACACGCCACCATGTTGGCTTTTATGTGTCTGTTATGGAGTCGTTGGTTTATGGCTGCGGTGGACGGCGGAGACAGAGAATGAGGAACCTCTTCTGGTGGTCATTACTTTTCTCCTTCAAAATCCCCGCTTCATTTCCCCAAGGCTCACATGCTCTCTCTCTCTCCCTCTCTCTCTCTCTCTGTCTCTCAGTCTCACAGGGAGCTCCGTGCTGTATATCTCTTTTACATGAACTCTCTCCCTCTTACATTATGCTGTATCAATTTCCTCTCATCTCAGCCCATTTTCTCTCTCCGCTCTCTTGCTCTCCCTCCTTCTCCTCAGCCTACATTTCATCCCTTTCTCCTGGGAGTCTTTTTAAGTGATATTGACTGAATATATTTATCGGCAGCTGTTAAACTATGAAAATGAGTGGTGTCTCTAGTTATTCTATACTGCCTGCCGAGCTATTACCAGTAGCTGTAGGGCTGTGTATTACATTGGGGTAATAGGTGTGCGTGAATCACAGCGGGAGTTATTACAGCAGCATGTAGTATTAAAGCAGGTCACCATGACTGCAGCAGGTCAGGGACACAACCGCAGCACCATTCTCTGTATGTGTCTGTCTGCTATACATGTATGTATGTGTGTGCTTCTGTTTGCATGCTTTTTTTTTTGTAAGTGTGCACACCCGCGTATGTGATTGATACTGTGACAGAGCTAACTCAGTGTGTGTTTGCTTGTTGCAGTCAAAAATCCTCCAGTGATCACCCTCCAGCCGCACTCCATCACTGTCTTCAGTGTTGAAGATATCGCCATGAGCTGCGAAGCCTCTGGCAACCCTGCACCCATGTGAGTTAGCATGTATCATACAAACACACACACACACACACACACACACGCGCGCGCGCGCAAACGCACAGAAATCATGGCTTGACAGTTCTTTGAAGAAGTCATATTGGCCGTGGAGGAGTCTAACCGCCAGTTTTCCTTTTAGAAAGCTGAGATGTATGACCTTCCCTCTCCTTGTGCAGCTGACATCTACATATTAGTATTACATGAAAGCACAGCCTCTCCCAGTCAGAGTTCTCACTCCGACAGGGGATAAACGTCATTAAGCCCTCAAGCGATCTTTTCAGAGTGTCTTAGCTGCTCTGACGTGGAAAACTGCTTCAACTGCCAAGGAAAAGATTAATATCACAATTACACAGCATAAGCCTAAGACTGCCATCCTTAAAAGGGCATCTCCAAATTTTACACTTCATTTGTTTTTTCATCTTCAGTGACATGTAAGGACATCCTGCATGTATCTCCTAAAACTGCTTTCAAGGAAAAGGAAATGATTATGTGACTTTGATATTTTAGTGAGCAACCTCTTTCATTATTCTTACTGATTTTTTTTCCCCCCTTCCGGTCAAGTTTCCGATGGACGAAGGATGGAGAGGAGTTTGACCCGAGCAATGACCCAGATATGACAGTGTCGGAGCACTCTGGGTCATTTGCATTCAGTACAGTCAGTAGTAATATGGACCTGCTGAAGCAGTACCAAGGCAAATACATCTGCTACGCATCCAACGAGTTGGGGACAGCCGTCTCCAATGAGGCCATCCTCAGCACTGATCGTAAGTTAACAACCATGGGTGTGATTGCCACTATAAGGTGTTGAAAATTGCTGTTTTTTCCCATCTCCCGTTTCCTTCCCAGTGTACACCAAGAAAACCAGAAATGTGTGTTTTTTAAATAGCATTTCTCTATTTCTGTTCAACTGAATCAATGAAACTGATTGCTAGCTAGTATAAAAATTTAATCATGTTGAATATTGACATATATCCACTTCAGCACATGTAAGTATATCATATTTCAGCTAGGTAGTTGGTCTACTTCCCAGGCCTATGGGTGCTGGGATAAGCTCCAACACCCTGTGCTCCTGTACAGGAATAAGTGGTTATGGAAAATGGATGGATAGTTGAGCCACTCTGAATCATGTGAGGTTGTGTAAAAATGCAGGAAATTAGTTTGAAATGGCTAAAAAATTTGTAGACCATGCCCCCCTAAAACAGTGCCCTTCCCACCTTAGTTACATCCCTGCTGACTGTCCAGTTCTTGATCTTGAAGCAACTAATGACCTGTTACTGATACCTAGACTGATCAAAATTTGAAAATGGCTGATAGCTGAAATATTCAAGTTGAATAGCACTGATTCAGTCATGCTAAGTGACTGTTTGCTCTTTTGTAATCATTTAGCTTTAGCCTTGAAAGAGGAAACAAACGCTTTGAAATAGCATCAAACAAAGCCCACGGTATCAGATTAAAGCAGTTACATGTCTTTGCACTGATGCCAGTTTATGTGTCAGCAATGCTCCTGATGAATGTCTTCAAGGTCCAGCTCAGAAAGGCTTGAAGTGAGCTGAGCTGTCGGTGGTTTTATCAGCAATAACAGAGCTGTTTACGAGGCCATGAACAGAGTCCTGGTATAAACCTGTTCCCGTTCTGCTTTATAAAGAGCTCATTTGTTCGCAGATGGAGGCTCACACTGAGGGCTCAGAGTACCGCCACCCAGAACATAATTACATGCAATAACATGTTAATCAGCATCTCATGTGGCATACTCTCCTGCAGGCAGACGCACACACATACACACACACACACGGGCCCCTGGGTGAAAGTAAGGAGCACCTATGTATATCCATCCACCTGTGTGACTGGCTCTCTCCCAGCCGACCTCCTTCCTTCACAGTTTCCCTGACAACGGTTTCCCCAGAAACGCTCTTGAGTTGATGTCACGCGAAGCACTCTTTAGCTAGTGACAAGACAACGGCTCCTGTGGGGTTATCAACAATGGCAGAATGGGAGGGGAGAGAGAGAGCAAACACACATGACTCACAAAGCACATCATCCCACTTCTGCAAGACAACAGGCAGCTTCGCGCCTCCTCTGAAGATGCAACTCATCAAATCCTTAAACTTCCTCAAACGGGGATCTATAAATAATGCCTCAGCTCCCGTTTCTTATCCCTGCGGCAAGCGCCGTGTGTGTTTGCATAAGCATGTGTGCTGACTTGTAATGTGGAAAGAATCAGGTGACCTTTACATAATTGCGTGTGTGTGTGTGCAGATGCGCATTTGAGTGCATGTGTGCATATTCAGACTCACCGGTATGTATTTTTTTTCTCCTGTTTGCCTCCTCTCAGTGCCCCCATCCCTGCAGAAAGAGAAGAAGGTGAAAATAAAGGAAAGTGAAGGAGCCAGTGTGGTTCTCAGGTGCAACCCCCCAAACAGCTCTATGGTGCCGATCATTCACTGGATGGACTGGAGTGAGTTCCATTATGCATACATCTCTCCTTCAACCCCATCCTTGCACCCCCTGCAATAAATCTGCAACACAGACCTCTCCAAGCTTTTATTGTATCAAATCAAATGAAGCTTCATTTATTCAGCACATTCATCCAGCATGTGAAGTTCGAAGTACCTCACAGAAAACAAATAGGTGCAACCACAAAGAATTAAGAAAAAGAAGAAAATCCAAAGTACCGTAAAAACCTTGACCCTAACAACCATCATCCAGAGAAAGATACAGAAGACAGAAATATACATGCAGAAATATCATTAGACCCAGAAAGAAAATAAAAACTCTCAAATTCAATCTCACATACATACACTAATACACACAATTTGCACATCAGTTTTTATGTATACACCAGATTATAAAGGTGCTTAAAAATCTCTGCTGAAGTTAAAACTCTCAGATCTCAGATTTTATTTATCTCTCTGCCTCTCTTTTCTACTTCCCCTCATTATTTCACCATCATTATGCTCCTCTGTCTCCGTCCCTCTTTTTCCTTTTTCTGTTACCACTACTCCCCCCTTCCCCTTTCCTCTCCTCTTCTGTCCCTCTCTGCAGGGTTACTCCATATCCAGCTAAGTGAGCGGGTGGTGGTGGGGAATGACGGCAACCTATACTTTGCCCATTTGACACCAGAGGACCAGAGGGACGACTACACCTGCAACGTCCAGTACCTGGCAACTCGCACCATCCTGCCCAAGGAACCCATCTCGCTTACAGTCACCTCCTGTGAGTTTGCCACGTTGTGCATGTGTCTTTAGGCTAAGATTATCTTTCTTCGATTTTGATCTGAGTGACTGAGAGGACTGCGAGAAACTGGGCCGTCCAGCAGTGATATAACCGCACCATGTATTACTGTACCATTTCTTTTAAAATTAAATGCAGAAGAAATATACAAAATGTATATCTATATCTACAAATAACCATCTATCTATCTATCTATCTATCTATCTATACACTATCTATACAATGATTTTCTATACAAAGAAAATCATTTTTATATGCCACACTAGTGATTTTCAATTTATTTAGGTGTCAGAGGCTTTAACTTACACAACTCTGGGATCACATTTACAGATATGATTGTAAGTCGAGGTTCCACAGCTAAACCAAAGCCAGCCCACTCCAATGTGTTGGCATGTTGTGCTGACAAAAGCAGTGACCACATCAGTAGACGGTCCCAGGGCCAGCGGGGGGGCTCTCACCTCCTCAGCCCAGTGGTAATGAGATGCAGCTCACACTGAGAAGCGGCTCACAACATCTGTGGCCCAACTAGAGGTCACATAGACGAACACATGTTAACATGAGACCTCTGTGTGTGTGTGTGTGTTGGAAATGTGTATGATGAAGTGTTGTTAGATGAGAAAGGTAAAGCCATCTCCACATGATTTCCCAGCATGCATGTGTATCTGTGTCGGAGTCTCCAAAGTGACTGCTGTGTCAGCAGCACTATAGATATACATCTCCGGGCAAACTGGAATTTACCTATACATATGCATGAACCTATCCCTCTCTCTCTCTCTCTCTCTCTCTCTCCAGCTAACTCAGTAGTGCGGAACAGGAGGCCCTCCATGATGAGACCAACAGGAACACACAGCACTTACCTTGCCCTCAGGGGCCAGACCTTGGAGCTCGAGTGCATCGTCCGAGGCCTGTGAGTGTCTGCGTGTGTGTTTGTGTGTGTGCATATGCATGTTTCTGCCCCCATCAATCAGTAAATATATGCCATAAGCCATTAATCAATCTTACCTGCCTCTCATCTATCTTTCTCCCTTCCTCCTGCCTCCCTGCTCTCCCTCTCTCTGTTCCATCTATCTTTCTGTCTTTCGTTCCCCACTCTCTTGCCGTCTCCTTTTCATCCATCCCTCCTCTTTCCTCTATTCTCCTCTCTCTCCCCAGTCCTACTCCCAAAGTGTCGTGGGTGAGGAGGGACGGTGAGATGTCCGAGGCCCGAACCAATAAAGAAATGTTCGACCGCCGCCTGCAGTTCACCAACATCTCCGAGAGCGATTCGGGAGTGTACCAGTGCACGGCTGAGAACTCGCAGGGCACAATCATGCACACTTACACCGTGACTGTGGAAGGTATAGACAGCCACCCAACTAGACAGATGAGTACTGGCCATGTTACAATTCTGCAGCCTAGAACCAATGCAATAAAAAAAAACTTTCACAAAGCAGAGTCATATCTCACTCTAATTTGTGCATTTAGTATCTCATAGTATTAGGTATCACATGGATAAACATGGACAGACTCCCAGTATTGTAATAGCAAGCATTTGTATTAATGGATGGAAGTTTGTTGAAAAGGCTGTTGTGTATGTGTTGTGTCCCTTCCAGCGGCTCCCTACTGGACCAAGGAGCCTGTCAGTCAGTTATACGCCCCAGGAGAGACTGTCAGACTGGACTGTCAGGCTGATGGCATCCCGTCTCCAACCATCACCTGGAGCATCAACGGAGCCCCGCTCTCAGGTCAGGAGACCCACAAACACATCACAGCACGCCTTCAGCACTCAAAAAGGGATCGTTTGGTCATTTTAGCAGCACTGGCCCAGAGAAAAGGCACTCTGCAGCAGTCTTTTCTCTCTTTTCTTTAAAAAAGTGTTATACAAGATGCACAAAAAGGAGACTAACATTTCGATGCCTCCTTAAATCAATTTTTTTGTAAAAGTAAGAGTGCCCCTAGAGTGTCTTTTCTTCACTAGACTAGTCCTGCTCAAGTGGCCTGTAGAGGTCCTTTTTTTTGGATGTAAAGCTCTTGTCTTACTCTGTTGAGCACCTGGGCTAATGCGCTGGAGAGCCTCTTCAAATCCTGAACACTATGAATGTGCTGACTGTTTGTGTGTGTATGTGTGTGTGTTGTACCAGCAATTGACCAGGACCCCAGGCGCACTGTGACACCAGGTGGGTCTCTGATCCTGAAGGATGTGGACTTCGTGGACACCGCCATCTACCAGTGCCAGGCCACCAACAAGCACGGGACGATCCTCACTAACACCAACGTCTATGTCATCGGTGAGCATTTGTTCAGCATGTGTGACTCTGAATAGAAGTGTGTGATGCTTTTGTGTGAGTGTGAGTGTGTATGTGTCTCATTTCCCTGTGTGTTGTTTCAGAGCTGCCTCCCCAGATCCTGACTGAGGATGGGGCTACATTCTCTGTTGTTGAGGGCCAGCAGGCTTTACTGGACTGTGACACCTTTGGCTCTCCTAAACCAAAAGTCATATGGTGAGGCACAAGTACAGGTTCTATTCTATTCTATTTTATTCAATTCTATTCTTTTCTTTACTATTCTGTTCTAGTCTAGTCGAATTTGTTGTCTTGCTGATTATATGTTAACAAATTTCAGTCACACTTTATCTTAACCCCCTCATTAAGCATTTAGAATAATGCATTAACAGTTAAAAATGCTTTCTAACACACTATAACATAATGGTATGCACATATAAGGAAAATTTAAATATTTATACGCAGTGGATTCACAATTGTGAATTCACTATTTAGAATGTGTTTTTAATGCTAATGATATTCATACATGTTCTTATGTTATAGTATGTTGGAAAGCCACTTGTTAACTGTTTATACACTATTAATAAATGCTCCATTGGGCAAGTTAAAATAAAGAGGGATGGTATTATTATGTAGATAGTTTTTCAAATACAAATGGAAAGGTAAATTAACATTCGCCACCAGTCAAATGCTGGTACATCTTGGCTGTGGCTGATAATTTTGTCTGCTCCACCACTCAGCATGGCAGGCATCCAGCCAGGCTTTTTTCTATGCTTAAAAGCACTTTGGCTGGCAAAATAATCAAAGCGGCTGTTCAGTGTTAGAATTCATCAGTCACCCTAGTCAGTGCTTTGTATGTAATGTTCCCAATGTGATTTTTGTACATTTGTCTTTCACAGGGAGAGTGAAGGTGTTTCTTCTGTACTGGCTGATCCCAGATTTAACCCGCTGACCAACGGGAAGCTGCAGATCTCTAATGTAAGCCACGATGACGAGGGTCTCTACTCCTGCTCTGTGCAGAACACCAACTTGACCATCAGGGCACAGCTAGAAGTGCTCAGTGAGTGACACACACACACATACACACACACAGCATGCAGCATCCCTGAGCAACTGACCTTATTCGCACCTCATATCACCTGTTTCCTTACTCTGCACACCTCCCTGCCTTCTCCTCCAGACAGGACAGTGATCCTGTCGCCTCCCCAGGCTCTGAGGGTGGAACCTGGAAAAACTGCTATCTTCACCTGCCTGGCCCGGGTCGACCCCCAACTCTTCCCTCCTTTCATCCAGTGGAGGAAGAGTGGGCAGAAGCTCTCTCAGTCGTACAGTGAAGACAAGTAAGACTAGACATACATACATTAGAGATACATACATTGGAACAGTGGCTCTCAACCTGGGGGTTACGACCTCCCCAGGGGGTTGTGAGAGAATTTTAGGGGGTCGCGAGATGATCTATGGGATAAATAAAAAACATATTGCACTATACAAATTTATAATACTAATTATAATATAATAATACTTTTCTTTTTTTCTATTTAATATTTTGTTGTGAAATATTGAGTAGTTTTAAGTCTCTAGCCCGTCTTTGATAATTAATGACATAATACGAAAGGAGTTCTTTAATTGAACTGTTCACCGCTTTGTGCAGCCTGGGACAGGGGTTGCAAGTAGGCATTGGTTTTGTTTTAATGGGTGTCAAGCCAAAAAGGCTGAGAACCACTGCATTAGAGATGAGGAGGATGATGAGGATGATGACAATGACTGTAATGATGATGATAGTAATGATTACAATAATGAAGAGAGGAGGGATGATTAGGATGATGGGGGTGATGATCATGATGAAGAAGAGGATAACAGTGATGGATGTTATCCTTCCATCTGCTTCAGATACACATTTGAAGGGCCAGATCTGATTGTGGCCGACGTGGAACCAAAGGATGAAGGCATGTACACCTGTGAGGTCATCACTAAGCTGGATATGGCTCAAGCCAGCGGCTCCATCACTCTAGTTGGTAAGAACATAACTCAGTTGATTATCAGTATCTTATTGCCAAAATCTGACTTCACTACAGTTGCACACTTTATGTGCAGCATGCATGTTTGGTGAATCCATAAATCATTAAAAAAAATTTAGTCAGCATTTAATACCATGTGCCTGATGTATCCACATACTATTACAGTGTAATTCAAAGGTGTTAACCCCAAAATGTGTCAACCCCAAAATGATTGTTGTTCCCCTCAGATATTCCAGACTCCCCTACCCTTCTCCACTTCACTGATCCTAAACACCGTGCAGTCACCCTCAGCTGGACCCCTGGAGATGACCACAATAGCCCTGTTCTAGGTACAGCGAACGCACATACATACTCATACTTACGCACAAGCACACACAGCTGCACACAAGCATGCTGGGAGATGGCAACCTATTTGTGCACACTCACAGAGCCACAAAATCATGCAATCTGTATTAGGATTTCAGTTTTGATTTCTCCTCTGTCCTTTTCCCATGTTTTGATTCTAGTGTATATCGGAATGCTGTAACTGTTCTTATGTGGACACTTTATCAGAAAAAAGGCACTGACTCCAAAGTTTACAGTGAATTTATTTGTTTTTCCAGGGAAACTGAATTTCATAATTTGTCTTGCAGTGGTGGTGATTTTCACCGCAGTGCTCATAAGTGAAGATATGCAGACACAAGCACAAACACAAAGCGTTTCATCTTGTCTAACTCCAGTACCCTGAGCAGCAAACACATATCATTTATCTCCCTCTGGCAAAATGAGGGGCTGCTCTATTTTCATTACTTTGACAGAATTATTTGTTCCACGGCAGCAGACTTTTGTGAAGCTGGGAGTGTCTCGACATGACTTCATCTCCACTAAGTGTTGATTCATGTTTGTATTGGTTCACTGATATGAGCTTCCTCTGTCTTCTCTCTTTCTCTCTCTCTCTCTCTCTCTTTAGAGTATGTGGTTGAATTTGAGGATCAAAGGTCAAAGGAGAGGGGTTGGGAAGAGCTGAAGAGAGTAGGAGGAAACACAGAGAGTGCTAGCCTCCCTCTGCAGCCCTACATGTCATACCGTTTTCGGGTCATTGCTATCAACGATGTGGGCAAGAGTGACCCCAGCAAGTCCTCTGAACTCCACAACACACCTGCTGAAGGTTAGAGCCATAGCTATGCTTATCTGAGTATGAATCCTGTTTATTCACTGTTCTGTAATGACTCAGCTGAGGTCTGTCAATGTGTTTTTTTTCCCCATGTAGCTCCAGATAATAACCCTGAAGATGTGAGGAGTGAATCCATAAGTCCAGACACTCTGGTCATCACCTGGGAGGTAAAGTATATCTATTACCCTGGATTTATCTGAAGCAGCAGCTGAAACATTTTGGGAGGGGCTCGTGCCTTACTGGCTGCTGTCTCAATCACTCCAGGAAATGGACAAGCGCAGCTTCAATGGACCTGATTTTCAGTACCGGGTGCTGTGGAGGAGAGCGGTAGGCAGTGGGCCCACCTGGCACACCAACTACACCACTGCACCACCCTTCACTGTCACCAACATCCACAACTTCTCTGCTTTCGAGATCAAAGTCCAGGCTGTCAATCAGGAAGGGGAGGGACCTGAGCCAGACCCTGTTATTGGCTACTCAGGAGAGGATGGTAAAATCTGGAGCTAGAATATGATTCTGTGTAGTTTCCATGCTGAGAGTGGTTCTTTCTCCTTGTATCCTTTCCCACCCATCACCTTCTTTCTATCACTCTCAGTTCCCCTGGAGGCTCCTATGGGTGTGGGTGTGGCGCTAGTTAACAGCACAGCCATCAAGGTGACCTGGGCAGCAGTAGGCAAAGAGTCAGTCAGAGGACACCTGCTGGGATACAAGGTACTGATCATGTGTCTTCTCTGTTATTTAGCCAAATATATTCAGCCCCTGTCTCCATGAATAATACATGTTCTGAGTTTACCACAGAGGGAGCCAAAACTTAGCTTGCAAAGGCTTTAGATCAGTGTTATGTTCCAAGGGTATGAAAAATGGAGCCTATTTAATTTATGCAATCTAATCTTCAAAACGTATCATATTTTGGTTATCCTGCTTATTTTTCAGGCCTGTGACATACTGAATGTTCTGTTTAGCACCTTAACATCATTCCTTTTCAACAACTCTTAGAAATTCGAGTTGCAGTGGTGGTTTAATGTAAATGCCTGCAAGGTTTGAATACATCACTTGACATATATACAAAGAATGGTTTCAATTAAAGTCTTAGAAATATACAAAATGTTAGAATGTGTGCTTACATTGAACTAGGAAACCTTCAAAGCTTCCCAAGAGGAGATATCATTTCAGTTCACAAGCTAACTCCATGTTACCCTCTTTCATCATTTCTCTGGCTTGTTTTTCTGCCTCCAGATCTACTTGACCAGGGTTGGCTCCAGGGGCCACCACCGTGGCCGCAGGGCCAGAGAGCCGGAGACCACTATAGTGGTGGAGACTGAGCCCAACGAGGAGAAGAAAGTGATCAATGATCTCAGACCGTACTCCCATTATGTCCTGGCAGTTACTGTATTCAACAGCAAGGGAGAGGGACCCCCCTCTGAGACACTGTCCTTCAAGACTGATGAAGGAGGTGAGAAAGAGAGAAAAAAAGGAGAGATGGGGATGTTCAGGAGTTGGAGGGGCAACATGACTAAGAAGTGATAGATAAAGGGGGAGGAGGGGCTCAGTGAGAGCCAGCAGGAGCTAAAGAGGAAGAGAGGGAAAGATGGGGGTACGGCACCAGAAGAAGTGAGGGAGGGGGAGCAGTGAAGAGAGAGAGGTTGAAAGTGATGCAGGGGTAAATATTATTGAGCAGACAAGGTGAAGAAAAGATGACAGTAAATCAAAATGGTGTGACAGTGCCTGTTAAGCCAAGTGCGACTGAATCAAGTCTGTGTGTGTCTTACTGCTAGCTCCTGGTCCTCCCACGTCCCTGCTGCTGGACAGCCCAGGAGAAACAGAGATGACCCTCCACTGGACGCCTCCTGCCCAGCCCAATGGAGTCCTCATAGGCTATATATTGCAATACCAACAGAGTGAGCATCTTTTACACTCAATTGTTATCTGTAAAAAAAACAAAACAAAAAAAAAAACAGTTCACCCAAAATACAAAATATTGGTCTGTGGATTTCAAACCGTCAAACATTTACATATGAAAAACTCATTAGCAACAGCTCTTTCCAAAAACAGTGACACAATTCCTGACATGATCTGCCCTTGGGGGTGAAGAATTTCTTTGAAAACCATTCTCTGCTGAAGAGTACCGCCAAACGGTATATATTTGCCCCCAGTGAGTATGACTTAGGGACGGATATAGTTTGTCGGTCTTCTTCAGCAGGAAATAGTTCCTTATGAAATACTTTGTCCCCGGGGGCTTTGGATTATGCCAATACTGTGTGATTGTTTTTGGAAAGAGCTGTTTACATCTGTGTTTTTCACATGTACATTTTTGATGGTTTGAGCTCCACAAAACAATACCTACCCATCCCCATTGAATTGGGGTGCAGGGCACAGGGAAGATAACAGCAGACTGGCAACCTTGCCAAATCACAGAAAATATCTGGATGGATAGATTGTCATCTTTTTGTATTTTGAGTCAGTTGTTCCTTTAAACACATGCCCAGCTTGTACACAAATCCCTCTGTTTGCTAGGTGCATCTATGCCCCATAAAACGGACCAGAAAAAAATGTTAGCAGCATAGTTGACAATAGATCCCCAGCAAAAAATCAATAGCAATGAATATCTGTCAAAACAAGCCTGCTAATGATGCTCATCAGTCAGTCCCATGTCATCAAGAATAATGTGTCAGAGATCAAGAATTGATTGAACACTGTGCTCTTTGCTTATGTGGTGGTCAGTTGTGGAGAGTGACGACAGCCCCATACAGGTAGAAACCATAGATGACCCCACAGCAACCCACATCACCCTGATGGCTCTGGACCAACATAGCCGCTATCGCTTCTACCTGAGGGCTCGCACCGCTGCCGGGGATGGAAAGCCCATCATGAGGGAGGGTGCCACCACCCTGGACGGAGGTACATTCTCAAGCTGATCTCCATGTTCATTATCATCTTATGCTCCTTTTCCACTGCTGGAACTGCCCTCAGAACGTAGGCACCCTTTTGACCAACCATGAACCCTCACCCCTTACCTCTTACCCCTGTAAGCACAGGTACCAGAGGAACTAGCCCTTCTTTTTGCCCCTGGGGGTTGGGTTTATGACCCCCAAAACAGTCACTGCAACCGAGGTATTTGGTAATAGCTCATTGGGGTGAAGTTTTAGTGCTGAACATCTCTCATCGGTTAAACCACAAAAGTATCACCCCCACTGTTTCTAGAAATGGGAGCAAGCGACTGCAAACCTTTGTCTCAAACATAAATTATTAAAAGATGTTAGTAAAACACAAGAGAGGATAGTGTTAGTATACAAATGTAGTGGTTTCTTACATATAAACATTCCCAGTTAGTATAAACACAACATACATTTTTAGGCTAAAAGATTAATAGATAGATCAAACAAACAAGAAAGAATACTTTAATAAATAAAAAATAAATAAATAAGTAATCAAGAAAGTAAACAAGCATAAATAAAGAAATAATAAATACATACAATAAGAAATACAAGGCATCCAACAATCAGACTACAGACTATAAGCTACAGACTATAAGTTATCAAGTAAGAAATCCATAGAAACATATTCATGGTAGCTGTAGTATGTGGACATTATTTCCACATTTACAATTTTAAGGTAAATGTCTTTTATGTAAATGTTATCAACTAATGTCCCATTTTCTGTTGTTGATGTGGTTACAATTTGACTGTAACCTTGTTTTTGCATGACGTTTTCGATGGCTTTTGAAACAAATGCATTGTCATTAAAATCACCCATTATTATTTTACCTCCTGAAAGTTAATTAAAATGACAAACTTCAATAGTCAGGTTTTTTTTTTTTTTTAATAGGCCAATTTTGTATGATGGCGGTCAATACAGCACTATGAAATTGTGGTTCAAAGGCTGAACATTAACCATTATGGCTTCAAAGTCACTAAATGGCACATGTAGAATGTTACAAATGATGTGGCTTTTGTGATAGAAGCCAACACCATGTTGTTCTTTCTGTAAACCAGATAAAGTTGCCATGTTGTATCACTGAGACCTGGCTTTATGCTGAAATGTCCATCCTTGCATTGCAATATGGTGCATTGTGTTGCAACCACATTTCTGTAATACAAATGATGTCAGCCTCCAGTATCCTGTGATCATGTTTTAGGACTGTTATATATATATATATATCTAGACCTTGAATGTTATGTAAACAGACCTTCAGAGAAAATTTTGATCTTTTTCATAAAGCCTCAATATATTTTTTTCATTTTCTGAACATAAATGTCAGTATCATTTTCAGCTGCGACCAGTAGCTCTATAGCTTGCTCTGTCAGTAGGTTTGTTGGTCAGTATACAAAAATTTCCCCACTGTTTGACGGCTGTTGTATACATTTTTCAACCTAGGAGGCTGAAATTTGGCATGGAGGTCAAGTGTGTGTGTGTATGTGTGTGTGTGTGTGTGAAGGCATATGTTTGTGTTCATGCCAATTGGCTTAAAAGGGGCACGGCAATGGGAGTGGCCCATTGCAAAAAGGCAAATAACTTCCAAATGGATTCACAGACTTGCACAAGATTTTGTGGAAAGGTTGGTTGTGAGCCAAAGGACAGCTGATTAACTGTTCATGCTGATTGGCAAAAAGGGGGTGTGGCAATGAGAGTGGCCTATAAAAAAAAAGACGCATAACTGACGCATATTGGATCAACAAAGTGTTTATCCAATAATTACAGTGCAATGTCAACTGGCTGCATCCATGTATCCATCATCGTCATTCATTTAAGTACATCCCATGCTGCTGTCCATCACTGATATGTTCATCTACATCATTTCATTCTCCTTTAACTGTTTAGATTGATTTTTATCTTGAACTACATCAATTTCAGATGCCTCACTATTATGGTTAACTCCATTATCTTTTTTTTTTTCTCAAGAGGATTTGACCAATCAGAATTAATTTACACATCTTTATACCATTTATTATGCCATTTTAAATATTTTAGTGAAATGTGGACTTTATGTATGTGAATGTACTGGGACTTATAATGTCCTTTGTAAGTTTTCTCTTCAATTTAACACAAATCATTAGATCCTGATTCTCTAACCTCTGAAGAACATTAGTAATTGCATCACTATTGCATGGAACACAAGTTACAGGCCAATGGACACCATTTTGTCCTCCCTTAGCTAAAGCTAATGAAGGGAATATGCTGAGCAATTAAATGTTCCAATGAGTTAAGTGTGCATAGTTCCTCAGGAATTGGATGTAACTGTAGATTATTCAAATAATGCCTAAACAGGGTCAGTAATATACTTTCTGATATTAAAAGCTATTGCATGATCATGATGATCAGGATTGTTAACATACTTCTGAACACTCATCTTTTGAGCTTTGGCTCTATGCTGAAGCAGATTTACATGCACTGCTTTCTTTTAGCTTTGCTCTGTGCTGATCATCATAGCATATTTATTTATTTATTTATGATTACCACTCGGTATTAGTTTGAACCTGTACGTATCATTATATGTTATCACTGCTGTTACACTATTCATTGTACACTGTTTATTTGCATGAATACCAAAACGTGGGTCACCCTGATGAAAGCACCATAGTTCAACAGACATAACCCTCTCATTACTCACCTGACCTGAGGGGGCAGCAGGACCAGCACCATTGTTGACCATCGTTTTGACTGCTGTCCATTCTACATCACAGGGCTGCTGGAAAATAAAGCTGGCGTAAATCGATGTTTGTTTAGTCCACAATCAACTACAGTTACTACCTTTGTAACTACATGCAGAAGAAAATATTGCAACAATACCTATATTCATGAAAAACAACTAATGATGTAAATAATTTTTTGTGCTTAATGCAAACCAACAAGTTTTTTACAGAGCAGAACCTTTCATATTAACTCATTAACTTTCATATTGAAACCACTTTTTGAATGTGGGTAATGTAAAAGATCCTGCCACAGATTTTATTTATGTGCAAACAATAACACTGACATGATTAAAATGATATTCAATCAGTATACATATGGGAGTGAATGCCTAGAACAAGGATAACAAACCTGTTGCACATCATTTGTCCTCTTGGTTACAGGGCACCATCTTTGCAGCATTGTGTGCTTCTACAATGATAAATAACACAACTTGGTTTAAGACATTATAAGCTGCTTTAAAATATTAGTTTGCCAAATGTCTCATACAGAATCACCTTTAACAACACTTAATTTTCACATGTGCTGTATGTGTACAATGTGCAAGTACATTACCTTACTGGTATGCTGCAGAAAGTTGCACTCCAATGGCTTGTCACATCAAAGTGCACCAACCTCCTCCTTCACAACCACTTCCACAGTACAGTAAAATAAAAATGCAGAAAAGCTATTGCTGATAACGTCTTGTCAAAAGGCAAACCATGCACATAATCAATAATTATATCCTAATTGTTTAAGTATAAACATAATATAAACATAGCAAACTTGCTGCTGAAGCATCCTCACTTTGGGAAAACCACAGGACTTCTCAAGTACCCCAGGACGGTTCTTCTGTAATGATAATGACATGCAGTAGTTTGTATTAAACAAACAGGTACTCTTTTACCATTACTAAGGTAAACTGCTTAGGGAATATTTTTTCAAAAACTCTTAACCACACAAGTACATTGTGCAAACTATTACCTTCCTGCCCTGTCCAACAAATGTCCACTCAAAGGGGTTCACTGAACGTGGCATGATGACCTCTCCCTTCACAACCAGTTTTGGAGATTCTCCTCTGACAGGCTGTGATGCCCTGATGCCCTGGGAGACACCTGTGGCTTTTTGGTGCTGTTAGTTCTAGTTGCTGGTAAGCAGCACTCCACTGCAACTGCACCAGGATCTTCATCCCTTCACTATCACTCAAACATACTTGCAAAAAAAAATAATTAAAAATTAGTTCACAAACATAAATTTTACTGTCAATATGTAACTGTCATGAATTGAACTTGTCTTATCAACACAGCCTAATATATATTACTATAATATAGAGATTATAATGTTTATTCAATTAGTTTGCCTAAGAATGTATAACCTTTTATACATGTAACCACTTAAACTAAAATCTATTTTAAACATACGTATATGTGCTGCCACATGGTGAAACTCCTGATGCAGAAAATCAGATGTCAGTCCAAGGCAAACACCTATTCAAACAATATTTGTTGATTAGAAAATTAAATTTTCCCTCAAAATGTCACAGCCATTAATTACAAATACATTATTCTGTAACAGCTCATAAAACTAATTTAATTATTGTACTAATGATGTAGTAATAACACTAACAATACCTACAATAAAAAATAAGCCTACCGTAGAAACCACACACTATGTTAGCTTGAAAGTGTGTAGTGTTAATTTGTGGTTTAAGACTGAAATGATAGCATTACGCTTATAGACCTATGACTAGCTTTTGCAAATATATTAATGAATTACGCTCATGAAGGGTCAATCAAATTTACCATTATTACAGAATGATATGGAGGTGTGTGCACTTAGTATTATCTTTATGTAATTATTAATTAAATGATTCACAGTTTGTTTGCTTGGCTAATACTTGATATAACCCTAACCCTGTGATAGTTGTTGTATTATTGATGATAAAAGATACATTTTTGTTGCACGTGTTAGCTATACATACAATATAGACGTATGCAAGCGCAAACACAAGAGGTAAGGGTCCTCAGTTTGCCCTCTGAACTCTTCCCCAAAAGCAAGACCCTGGAACTTTGGTCCCAGAACTTTTTGGTGAAAAGGGGGCAGTAATATGTACAAATGTACCACCTTTGTTTCATGCCAATACCGGATCATGATTTTGGTTCTTTTTTATTCGAATCCCTTTCAGCGCCTCCTACCAACATCAGCCTGTCTGTCGGAGAGAAGTCAGTCAACTTTAGTTGGATAACTAAGGAGAGGCACAGGAATGTGGGCTTCCAGATCCACTTTCTCAAGAAAAATGGTAAATAATAGCTCGAAATACATGCATGTGCCACACCTCATTTCGCTGAAGCTTGTGAAAACGCTAGTCCCTTGTGGGAATAGCTACACAGTACTGAACAGCAGAAAGGAAATCTAGGTTTATGTTGTGGCTCTGCAGGTGGGGGTAAATGGAAGACGACGGAGCAGGTGAACACCTCCCAATCTTTCTACCAGCTCCAGGGCCTTTCACCGGGCTCTCATTACTGCCTACGCTTCACCTACAAGAACAGCACCTTCTGGAAGACTGAGATCAAGACCAAGGGAATAGGTACTCCCAACGCTCTATCTCCATTCATCCCTTTTTATTTCATCTTCTCCCCTTCTCCTCTGGGCTTCACACATCTAAATATAAAGCCTGATCCTACAGAGTGTCTTCCAGCTCCCCGAGCTGCCTGTGAAGTGCTTTCAAAATTTTAGGTGAAAAGAGAGCTTGGTGAGCATTATGAAATGATCCATTAGCAGTGTTTGTTTGGGGCATTGTGCTGTATTCTTTGGTTCCCTAGTGAAATGTCACTGTGTCTGTCAGAGCGCTGGCTGATGGGGCCCCTTGAGCTCTCCCTCTCTTTCTCTCTAGATCCTGCTTTCTCTTTAATCTCGCTTCTCCTCTGTTCATCCTCTTTTCATCTTTTTCTCCCTTCCTGTGCTTTCATCCCATCTCCCTTCCTGTTTCTCCCTTCCCAAAAAATTCTCTCCCTTACTCCTCCCTCTGCTTTTCTCTCTCTCTGAAGGAGTGACAGAGATGCAGCCCAGCTTTGCCACACAAGGCTGGTTCATCGGGCTTGTGAGCGCCATCGTGCTGCTTCTGCTGATATTGCTTATCTTCTGTTTTATCAAGAGGAGCAAAGGAGGAAAGTATTCCGGTAAGTCTCACCCACCGAAAAAAGCAGTACTAATACATCAACAGAGAGCGTGAGCTGTCAAAAAAAAAAAATTTGTTGAGTAATCTCAGTGGTACAATTTTGATAACAACAAAGTGGCAGAGACCTTGCACGATTTTATTTATTTATTCATTTATTTTTTTAATTTTTTTTGAAGAATGTACAATAACACTGCGATCATTACTCTTCCTAAGCCTGTCACTGTTTGAGAATTATGCAGCATTTGACAGATGGTCCAGGGTGGTCTTTGTTCCTGCTGGGTATGTCAGTTCAGGCACTTCTCTTCCAGGACACACTTAGCACAAGCTTTGCTGATAACACTCGACTGTCGAGAACCATACAGCTTTCTGACATTGAAAATGACATCTCAGTGGAAACGGAAGCCAGGCAGTTAGAGGAATGGACAAGTCGAGGGAGTCAGACGTGTCTTAATGGAAAGACGACAGTAAAATAAGAAGCAGCAATGTTAGAAACTGCACAATCATCCCCTCTAACTCTGGGTTGACAGGGTGTCCTTGTGGTGGCAAATTCCAGATACTTAAGTTTTCACTTAGCCAGCCACCTCAGTGGCAGCCTGCAAATCAAACGTGGTGAAAAAGACCTCTAAGCCTGTACTTCCTTACTGTAACAGCAAGGGCCAGGCTCAGTGCTGAAAAGTTGCTTGATGTTTATTGCACATGGGATGGACCAGGCTGCACGAAGAATCAGCAAGCAGTCATGAATAGGCCTCAATAAAAGGGCAGCCAAAATAACCACAATACAGTGTGTCAGTGCAGCTCTCTGACCTGCAGGCCACTCTTTGACCGCTCAGAGAAATGCACCGACCTAATCATCTTCTCCAAACAAGGAAATGAGGATGGCCCCTTGGAAAGTAAAATTAATTGTCCGTTCTAAAAGCAAGCACTAATTGATTAATGAATGCTACTATACCCACTGGCATCAGACTTTTTAACAATGAATAATTTAAATTGTTTGAAACTTTAATAGTGCTATTTTTAAGCAGCCATTATACCAGGAAGACCAGGAATAATGTGAAAACTGAAACTATAAACAAAGTCCATCTGCCAAGAGATAACCCATATCTTTTTTCCCCATATGTTTAAACATATATTTTTTACATAGTAACATTGTCACTGCTGCTATATCACTGTCTGATACGATGTCATTATCAGCTTCTGACACAGTGGCTTTGAGAGCAAAGCAGTGGAGATCTAGCTGATTAATGGACTGATAATGAAATCCAATAATCTCTCTCCCTCTCAGTGAAAGATAAAGAGGACGGTCCAATGGACTCAGAAGCGCGTCCTATGAAGGATGAGACCTTTGGAGAGTACAGGTTTGCCATCCAGTCATTTAGATGCACATTGTTTCTTGAATGTTGCATTATATTTCTATTGATTATTATTTCAATTCCTAACACAGCCTTGATTCCCTCAGCGTTGTATGTTTTTCCTAACCCTGTGTGTTCCTTACACTGTCCCTCTTTTCCCCAATGCCTGCCCTTGCTTTGCAGATCTCTAGAAAGGTATGCTGTAATGTGTCAGCTAATCCCACCCCTCTCACATTCCTTCCCAGTGCCTGACTAACTGACAATCTATCAAATTTGGTAAAATTGTAGTGTAATTTTTGTTTTTATTCATTTTCAGTTTGCAAGAAAGCATACATTAAGCAAGTGTTAAACAAATGGCTTACTTAATCAGGGTATAATAAGATGATAATTTATTAGTTGCCAAGTGTTACTAATTCTCAGTTTTGACTTCCTCCATTCTCTTCTCCCTTGCTATTTCTCATTCTTTCACCTCCCTTTGCACTGTAGTGACAATGAGGAGAAACGTACAGCCAGCCAGCCATCCCTGTGCGATGAAAGCAAGCTGTACAGTGAGGTCAACCTCAACTACAACGGCAGCAGTGCCATAACCACTGAGCTCAACGTGGATGAGTCCCTGGTCAGCCAGTTCAGCCGGCCCAGCGAGACGCTCCAGGTCCTGGCAGATGGCTCCCCCCTCAATCCCACCATCATTTCCTCAGCCAACAATGGCATGCCCAACTCAGTCGCCATCCTTGATTAACCCCCACGCATCCATCGGAGTCCGTCAGACCAAAACATGTCTACACATATGTGCCCGTGTTCCCTACTGACTTGGTGATCTGCAGCTTGACTACTAACACAATCCATACATTGACTATTCAGATGCCCCAGGCAGTCATCTGATCAACTGGACTATTTTGACCAAAGGAGTGTCCAAAGTAGTGGACGATGTGATACAAGCCTGACTGACGTGACAACAGAGCTACTCTCCGACCTAATGATGTCCTTTGACCCCCCCTACTCTGTGTAGTTTACAGCATACCTGAGTCACTGACATTCATTTCTCTCCCTCGTTTTCTCTTTCTTTCTCTGCGAAAATAACTTGAAGACAATTGAAGACAGAATGTCATAGAGGTAGACATAATGGAGAGTTTTTAGGTATGGTCCTATAGAGATGCAGAGTAGTGCATTAAAAGAGAGAGGCGATGGTAGAGTCCAGTGTGGGGAAAGAGACAGCACGTGCTGCTGAGGAAAGTCTTAAATCGTCTATATTTATTATCATATTTTATATTATTTCACATATTTTTATGTCTTAAGCCATTTGATGTCTCAGACTGTAATTGCCAATGACATTTTTATTTTTTATAAACATGTTTAAATACAAAGCATACTTTTGGTTATTTGCCAGTTTTATTTGTTCATCTTTTTCATGTTTTCTACATCAGTTATATAATTCAGTAGTTTGTGACTTCTGTTTATTGACATATTTCACAGAGCAGGATGATTTCACTAAATCTAACTGAAGCCAAGTTTCTTATTATAAATAACACTGGATGCATAAGAGGAACTTGCTGTGAAAATGCCGAGTAGCGTGTGGTGTATATAGCTGCATCTACATCTATCTATTTAGCCATAATACAGTATTATAGATATGTACATGCTCCTTATAAGTTCCTGTGCCTGCTGGGTCTGCATAGAGTACCAGACTGATGTCATTACTCTCTCGCCTTTCCACCAGAAGTGTAATGTCATTATTGGTATGATATTGTAATTTTTTGTGTAGAGATCTATGTGTAGCTTTCTGTATCTGTCTTTGTCTCTTTCTACAGTGTATTAAAAATAATGTTGTCTCTAATTAACAATCTTTCCATACCTTTCCATCTCATACTACACAAATTGTGTAAGGAGCAGTATTAATGTATATTTACAGATTAGGGAGTGGAGTCTTGTGGGCGCACACTCTCAGTTTTATTTTCAGGCCCTCATCAATGCAAGCTGATGATGCAGACAGGCTTAATGATTGCCAGCTGATGTATAATAAAGGCAAGCAGTTGAAATTTACATCAAACACAGAGAATGTATTCTTTCTAACACTGGGTAGAAATCTTATTTACATGCCAAAAACTCTTGGAATTATTAAACTAAAAATAAAAAAAAGTCATTGAGCTGCGAGGTATTGGAGGGGTAAGAAAACACAGGTTTTGGTATGAATATGACATGACCTGAATGGAGAGCTTTTTGTCACTGAATGTAAATACAACCCTTGAAGATTGTTTTGATGAACCCAACCATGTTTGATAAAAAATGTGAAAAAATGTGCAGGTTTAAAACCCTTTTGAGTTCATTTTAAAATGTTGCAAGTGGTTATTTTTCTTCTTTGTACTGATGCTATGAATTCACACTTTCCTTACTTGACAACTTATTGCAGTGAGATTTGGCTGTTTTAGCAAAGATAGTTCATAGTTGAAAAAAAAAAGAAAACAGAAAAAAGAAAAAAAAACATTGTTCTGTAGATGTTTGCAAACACTTAAAAATTTGAAAACTAAAAAAAAAAAGTACATTCATTCCTATTGTCATTTAGTGATAGTAATAGTTACATCGAAAAAAAGCTTAGATTGCGTTCGTGTCCATAAAAATCTGGTAATGCCATGCAGTCCAGTGAGTATCTGTGGAGTCTTTGTCTGATGCAGTTAGAAAGGCAGGGATGCAGTGAGCCAGTTTGTGCATACCACAGGGAGTACCTATATGCAATGTTGCTGTCTCTGCACTCCCTACTCAAACAATAGCTTGCTACTGGCCAAACACCACTTATTGACAATCCCAGAGAGAGAGAGAGAGAATACGGGATGTCTGTGGCTTGTGGCACTGAAGGAGGTGTGTGTAAGCTCCCTGTTGTTGGTTGTACAGACACACTCAGGACAAATAAAACTTTTAGAAAATCTATTTTCATACAGGAACGATAAATGTCACAAAATATGCCAATATTCTATCTCAACTATCTGCTGCTAAACATCTGTGTTTGTCAGTGTTAGGGCAAATGTTAGCTTTGAATGAGGGATGAGTGTACACACACAGATACTCACTCTACTGCCACTCGCTCTTTGCTTTTCATGTGTCGAGGGGAAAGTGGGGGGACGCCGGCCTTTGCTTTTCCACTGTTGTGCTTTCTCTTTTTGTAGTTAAAAGCTAAAAACCTATTTAACAAAAAAAAGTGAATCAGTGCATTTAGAGAAGAACAGCAACAGCTTCTTCGGTACTCATAAGCAGACGGATTTTCAACAATAATGCCTGAGATGGAGGGGAAGTTTGTGGGAAA
>OMKZ01027627.1:0-18485 GCA_900302535.1 Neoniphon sammara
GGAGGGATCCCTCCACCGCCAGGAGCACCCCTGGGACCAGCCCTGAAGAAGAAGAACATTCCCCAGCCATCCAATCCGCTCAAGTCCTTCAACTGGGCCAAATTAGCTGAGGTGAGGGCAGCCAGCGCACAAAAATATGCAGAAATATGAAGCAAGATGCTAAAGTCAGGATCTCGAGGAAGAGCAGTATGAGTCATGCTTTCAAAAAATGGATAAGCACCAGAATGTTCCGGTACAGCATGTTTGTTAAAATATATCTTATGAAATGTTTTCTCTCACTCAGAATAAACTGGAGGGCACTGTTTGGATGGACGTGGATGACAGCAAGGTTTTCAAAATCCTGGATCTGGAGGACATTGAGAAGACTTTCTCAGCCTACCAAAGACAGCAGGTACTGGGCTGAGCTGGTGTCTGTTATGGAGCAGTCTGCCCATCTCACCGTCTGTCACCCCCAAGGGTTAGAGAGGGTTAGAGGTGGGAGGTGTCAGCTGTAGACTTTGGTTGTGTTCACATTGTCTAAAAGCGCAAAGGGAATAACAAGGTCAAGGGGAAAAATATTTTACACAAACCAAAAGTCACCCTAAAATCCCTTTTTCAGCTCGCAGCTTATCATAGATGAAGGGAGGAATAGCCAGCAGACAGATGTGGATGTTGTATTTAGAAGTAAATTATTCATGCTTGTACTGTCTTACATGCCTTCTCACATTTGATTGGAATGCCATGTTTTTGCAACTGTGATTTTTGTTGTTTTTTGAATGATTCCACACGATTGGATAGAAAATGCATGAGTAAGCTGGCCAGAACGAGCCATTTTCCTTCTAGCCGCTTTGGTTTGTAATTAATTCAATCACTTACTTTTCACAATCATTAAGTATCGCTAAAACTCAATTCAACAGAAGAGAATGAGCCTGGCTTCTCACAAGAAAAGATGAAAAAACAAACAAATTGCCATCAGGCCAATGAATGAACTACTAAAGCCTGATCCAAGATGCAAGATCAGTTTTGCTACATCTCTTTCTGAAATATTATTATCAGTGTTCAAGCACAATTTCACGCACATGCAACACACTTTATAGGTAAAGTGATACCCATGTTTGTGAAATATTCACACAAGTCCAGTGACTCTGGAGCTATGCCTTGTACTAAAACTGGTCCTCCATGTTGGCCTGATGACTTTGACACCAAGTGATGACAGTACTGAAACTAGATACACTTGCCAGACTGCATTCGTCTATGCACAGCATGTGAACCGTAAGCACTTATGATCAACAAGCACGCACATGGCAATACCATGTTTCACCACTGCTTACCTCATTACATCTACTGTCACCGAAATGCTGAATGAGCTTGTGTTGTTTTTTTTTTGACATTTGTTTTATGGCCTGCATTCAAATAACTGCTTCACTTAATCTAACGAGTGCTTACATCTTCCTTGCTTCTTGCCTGCATTTTAGGACTTCTTTATGGTCAATAACAGCAAACAGGTGAGTGCTCTTACAGTAGTTAGACAATCTAGAATAAGTCACTTGTATCAGTCCTTTACTCCAATTTCAGCTACATGTTTCCTTGAATTGAAGCAGAGAAAGTGAATAGACTGCCTTGACTCTCAAGACTCGTCTGTGGATGTTAACTCTGTTTTAAAACTACACATTAACTCGTTTCCACCAGAACATTCAACCTTTGAGACTTCTCTTCAGAGTCAGTGGCCTTTCATGTTAGCTTTCCCACGTCATGTTTGCCTGTTCCTCTGAATGTGGTGACCTTCCTGTGTGACCTTGGCCTGAGCCTTTGTATTGTATCTCCAGTTCATGTTTGGGATGTCAGGGCACGTGTCTGTCCATCTGTATTGTTGTTGGTCCGTGTTCCTCTGTGTGCGTGGGCGTGCGTTCACGCATGCACGTGTGGGTGAATGTAACCGAAACAAAGTGGTGCAGGCGAAAATAGCCCGTTGCACTCTAACTGTTCTGTGTGTATCGCTGTGCTCGCAGAAAGAGGCAGAGGATGACTCGCTGAGCTCCAGAAAAGTCAAGGAGCTCTCTGTCATTGATGGCCGTCGAGCTCAAAACTGCAACATCCTCCTGTCACGGCAAGTGTATTGCATCATAACCCCTGTAAAAAAGAAAAAAAAAAGAAAGAATGACATGTTAACATGATGGTTACATTACAAATCTAGGTTTGATTGTTATGCACTTTGCTTGTTGGTCAGTGTGTTTTTCTTAAGTATCACTGGGTTGTGTTACAGGTTGAAGCTCTCAAATGAGGAAATGAAGAGAGCCATCCTTACCATGGATGAACAGGAGGACCTACCCAAAGATATGCTGGAGCAGGTACATCTGGTCGTCTCCTGCAAGGGATAATCCCTCTTGTATTCCCCATATGGGCACAAATCAGTGTGGAAGAATCAGATGTGCTTTCATTTTAGTCATTTTAGTAATTGGGATGGAGCAGTAAAGATTATGCCACCATGCACTGCAATTTGTGTCCTTGCTTTTTGCAGTAATTACACTGAAAAGAGATGGGGGGTAGATGCAGTAGCACATTAGCAGAGGACATGAAAGACTGCATTAGCAAGCGAAGCCATCATCATAAACCCTTGCTGTCTTTAACAGTAACAGTAACTACAGCTGAGTGACTGTGAATTATTAATAGTAGTGAATCTTTTCCACTGCTGCAGATGCTGAAGTTTGTTCCAGAGAAGAGCGATGTGGATCTCCTGGAAGAGCACAAGCATGAGCTGGACCGAATGGCAAAGCCTGACCGCTTCCTCTATGAGATGAGCAGGTACGACACTCATGCATGTGTTTCTGGCAACAGCAAGCTGATTTATTTAATACTAAACAGGTGCTGTATTCATGTCATTCATGACAGGAGCAGATAAGTGCAAATCAGCCCTGATCTGCAGCACAGTTAGCACTGTTGCCTCACATGGAAGAAAGTTCTGGATTTGAATCTTGGCCCTGGTCCTTTCTGTGTGGAGTTTGAATGTGCTGCTGTGTTTGCGTGGGTTTCCACCTGACCTGCATGTGTTTGGACTGTGGGAGGAAACCGGGTGCTCTGGTTTCCTCCTGCAGTCCAAACACATGCAAGTCAGGTGGATTGGAGATTGTAAATTACTCATATCCTTGAATGTGAGTTGTTTGCTATAGTATGGTATATGATACAGCATATGTGTATGATGCATATACAGTGCAGTAGATAGCGATGCAGTACGGTGGATGATATGTAAAGCACTTGGAGACACACTTGTAATGGAGAGCTATATAAATAAACTTGACTGGACTTGACTGTGAAACAATAGCCATTGTTTCCTCTCCCTTGTGCCAGATAAATCAGATGACACATGAGTTTCTACTTAGCGAGGAACAATGGCTGTTTTTGCAAATCATTCTTGTTCCTAAATTGCATTGCTGAATAAAGATTGCTCGTAATGTAATAACTGCATTTGTGGAGCACTTCTCTCAGCAAAGTCCTGAGAAATAAAAGAAACAAAATGTCAACAATTAGCCATTATAATGGAAAGTATTTCCATCTGCACTGATGCCCATAGTTCATTAAGACCTGGAAATGTTGAAAAACTATATTTGATTCCCAACAAATAAAATATCGACCTTACCACAGCATCGTGACAGCAGAAAACTATTTATCAGTTAAATACATATTTGTAGTATTGGTTTCAGTTTTGTCTTAAAGCAGTTTGTATGTTAATGCTTTGTCCAGCATTTTGGGACCGTGAACTATTCCCTCTCTTGACCTTTGCTTATTGCAGAGTGTGTTGGAGGGCAAATGTCATTGTGGTATTCATCAGCTACACAGTCATCAGCTTATAGACTGAAACCAAAAAAACAAAATCATAACAAAAGTAAAAACATCATCACCACAACTATAATTTTATATGTGCCATTGAGTAAGCAAACAGGCAGTTCACTGTGTTTCAGTCAAACAAAATGGACTTGTTTGTGACCTTTCTACAAATTTGTGGTTTTCCCCGTTTATAATTTAATATTTTTCTATTTTTGCTCTCCTCTGACATGCCTTTTCCATTCCCCATCCAGAATAAACCACTACCAGCAGAGACTACAGTCTTTGTACTTCAAAAAGAAGTTTGCAGAGAGGATAGCTGAGATCAAACCCAAAGTTGAAGGTGAGGAAAGACTCAGATAAGTTAAATGAGTCCCATATGCACAATAATGTTACGATTTTGGACCGGATTCATGTCCTCTACTATAGGCTTCTTTTAATATAAATCAAAAACACTGCTATAAATCAAATCATTATTTTTATAAAAGTGAAGGAATGAAATATTTATATTCTAAATTTATCTAGCATAAAAAGTCTTTGATACAGTCATTTATTTTCAGTAAGGAAAGGAGCCTCTACCACAGAATATCTACAGCCATTCCTGACGACCTCAAAAACTTCATAGTATATTGTATTTTCTTCGTTCAGTCTTTGCCAAGGCAATTGTGTGCCAACTTCCAAAGATCAATTACTTGTAACTCTGAAGATAAACCAGTCAGGCACCTTGAATCAAGTGGAAAGGTTAATTTCCCGTTTCTTTGCCTCACTCTTATCTCTCAGCTCTGACCAAGGCCTCTAAGGAAGTTCTACACAGCAGAAACCTGAAGCAGCTGTTGGAGGTTGTTTTGGCCTTTGGAAACTACATGAACAAGGGCCAGAGGGGAAACGCATACGGCTTCAAGGTGTCTTCACTCAACAAGATTGGCGATACCAAATCTAGTATCGACAAGTAAGAACACTTTTTTTAATTACAGCTTCGTAGGCAGTAAAACAAAACAGTGACATAGGATATTACAGTCGCCTCTGGAATTGTGAATGTGGTGTTGATTGAACTCTGTATTTTGTACTTCTGCAAAAAAAGGCGTGCACATTTTTGAAATGCTGGCTCTGTATTGTCTTAAAAGGTGTTCAAGTTATGTTTCCCTGTGTGTTTACAGGAATATCACTCTCCTACACTACCTGATCACCATCCTGGAAAAGAAATACCCCAAAGTCCTGTTGTTCCAGGAGGACCTGCAAAATATCCCAGAAGCAGCTAAAGTCAAGTAAGTGGAGATCGTACTGCCTATCTTTGACCTGCTACTTTTTTCCCCAAAAAAAGAAGCATCCTTTCCATCCTGCATTCAACTTTTATTTTTTTCTTTACCTTTTTCTTGCAGCATGACTGAGCTGGAAAAGGATATCAATAACCTCCGTAGTGGCTTGAAAAGTGTTGAGAATGTGAGTCACAAAAAGGCCGGCCCTTAACATTACATTACATGTTAATGATACATTTCTCATATAGGTGATGCAGCTGTACAGTGTTTACTGCCGGTGTGCAGCCACTTAGCACCGTATTCACCTGTCCTTTGTTTTCCTTTCATTGCCTCTCTGCCCTCAGGAGCTAGAATACCAGAAGAAGCGACCGCAGGAGGTCGGGGACAAGTTTGTGTCGGTGGTGAGCCAATTCATCACTGTGGCCAGCTTCAGTTTCTCCGATGTGGAGGACTCTCTCACTGAGGCCAAAGACCTGGTAAGGCAGAATGTCAGCGTGGAGTCTGTGTGGTTTGTTTCTGCCGGACCAAATAGAAAACTGAGCATGTGTGTATTTGTTTAAACAGACAGGACAGCATGCGGTTACTTCTAGACACGCTCCCTGAAAGCTTGCATCCTCTTTCCTCTCGTGGCAGCTGTGTCTACATGACTTATTGACCGGCTCAGCCACCTTTCTAGGAAAGCTTATAGCATTACTGCAGGCTTTCAGCTTCCTGTTCAAGCATCACTGGCGTCTTTATGCATCATTCTGGATGTTCAAGTGTCTGCTGGTCATGAGTGGAGCCAGGAACAGAAGCAGAGCATTAGATATTAACAGAGAGGCATTGTATTTACATTATGTGTCAAGACTTCAGGGGCCCAGATCGTATCTGCTGGCTTTTAACGTAACATATGCCTTTTGGTGGACACTTTTATCAAAAGTGCTCTCAGTAGGAGTGCATTCATGTTTAGTGTGAGTGGCTTTAATAAAAATCAGACCCCTAACCTTGAAATTGTAATGAAAGTTTTCAAAATGACCTCACTGAGCTACAGGACCACAGCCTTTAGATGTAAACCTTGTCGTTAAAACAGAGACAAATGGATGCATTTTTTAATTCTACTGGCCAAGGTTTTAGTATAGTCATTAGTATTAGTATGAGTTACTAGTATTAAGTATTAGGATAATAATCTGCATTAATGCTTATTTAGCTACTCTATCATTGATTTGACAACATAAAACCAAAAAGACAAGAAAACAAAAGATATCATAGACTGCCATTTTAAGGGGAATGGTTAAAAAAAACAAGTAAATATAAAAACCTTTGTGTGTTTGCTGTGTTATCCTATCAAGATGTATTTAAGTTTTTTCAGTTGTCAGTTTTATTCATGTCTGTCCATGTTGTTTGTTTGTGCAAAATATGCATGGTTTTCATCTTGAGCATGTTTTTGTTTTTTACTTTGATCAAGTATACAGCTTGTTTTCACTCGATCATCTGGCAGCCACTCATTCTGTGCATCATTTAGGCCTGTCCCACAGATATATATTTCAAGCCTGAGCCTCTGAACAGCTTGTATCTGGCGTGTGTGTGTGTGTGTGTGTGTGTGTGTGTGTGTGTGTGTGTGTGCTCGCGCGTGTGTGCGTGCGTGCGTGCGTGCGTGTGTGTTTGTATATAAAAATATAAGAAAATTGTTGCAGAATACTAAAATGCACAGGAAAACTTCAGTATAAGACAAGATGATATTTTAAGCACATTTGTCATGCAGAACTTCCCAGATTATCACATAATTCCTGTTGTGAGGCAGCACACATCTGCAGTGTTCTGTGGCACTAATCTCCATTATCACATACAACAAACACGTGAATGCACCTCACGTAACAGAGAAATATTTAGTATATCTGATAACAACAGGTGTGTAACTAAAATGTATTTTGTTTCATTTTCTTTTAATTTATTTTATTCAGCTCACTTAGCGTGTCACAGATAAATTTCCCTTAACATGCACATCTTTGAAGGTATATGTTCTCAGCATGATCTCACATCTGGCTGTTCTCCTTTTTTAACTCTCTGTGCAAAACAACCAACAAACATGTTTCCTTAATTTGGGCTCTGGCTCCAGTCTCCGGCCTTGGCTGTAATCAGTAGCCGGTTGAATCTGGGTTAACATGGGCTTCAAAGCATGGCTACTGGTGGCCTGCTCTGATTTCAAAGAGCTGAGACCTAATGAGTGTCCTGTAAAACAGTCAAAGATAGAGTAAAACATGGCTCTGCTGTGTACCGTTGTAAATCTAATCCCGTGCCCCTCCCCCTTTGCCCCCTTCTGTGGTCCCACAGTTCCTGAGGGCAGTAAAGCACTTCGGCGAAGATGCCAGCAAGATGCAGCCAGACGAATTCTTTGGCATCTTTGACCAGTTCATCCAGTCGTTTGCTGAGGCACAGCAGGAGAACGAGAACATGCGGAAACGCAAGGAAGAGGAAGAGCGCAGGGCCAGAATGGAAGCTCAGGTATGAGATCCTTCCCTGTTGCCATGTGGTGCTTGACAAAAGGGAAAGGACGCTGTTTGGGCTTTTTTTGGCCCATTATATGATAAGGGTTATTATCATTTAACATATGAGTAGTTTGACAAAGCATAATCTGAAATAATTTGGAAATTCAGAATCAATTCAAAGATAAAACAAGCAGGTGCATGTGCATTTAGCTCATCTTGAACTTCAACGTCTCTATCGACACTGACTTTTCTTTTTCTCTCCCTCCCTCGCTCTGTTGCACAGCTGAAAGAGCAGAGGGAGAAAGAGCGAAAGGCACGCAAGGCCAAGGCGAACGGGGAGGACGACGGCGGCGAGTTTGACGACCTGGTGTCAGCGCTGCGGTCGGGCGAGGTCTTCGACAAGGACCTCTCCAAGATGAAACGCAACCGCAAGCGCATCAACAACCAGACCACGGACTCAGGCAGAGAGCGACCGGTCACAAAGCTCAACTTCTAAGCGGGGTTGAGTTTCTTCACTTCCGCCATGCTTAACCTCCCTCCCCCCTTTCTCTGCTCAAACTCATCCCATCAGCAGGTCAGACCGACATGCACATTCCACAACACCCTCCTCCATGCCCACCCAGCTCGGCTTCAGTAAACCATGTCTTTGCCCCATAGCTGCAGAACGACTGAAAATATATTTTAGACCTTTCATCCTCTTGCGTTTTGATGTTAAATGGAGCAGAAGCCAAAAGCAGATATGTACGACCAAATAAGATAACTCTCGCTGGGAGGCTGGAGAACCAACTCGGTCATGGCCTCTAAATGAAAAGCTCAATAAAATGTTGGTGCAGGAGCAGGATGTTGCTCCTGCTGGGGAAGCTTCACCCTTCTTCCTTGTAGCTGGAGAAAGTTTTCTTCCAGGTCTAAAAAAAACAAAAATGCTCACAGCTGTTTGATAGGAAGCATCCTGTGCTATTTTCGTGGACACGGGATGAAATGTGCAGCTAACGGGACTTCAGGTTTTGATGTTCGATCCAAACAGGAAGATGATTCCATGAAATGAAAAAACAAAACAAAACAAAAAAAAAACGGGGCAGTTTATTATGGGATGATTTCAGAGATTGAGGGGGTTGTTTTCACACACCTGAACTGTCCCGGTTATCGTTTTTGGAAAAAGACTGAATCCGAAGTTGGCCTGGACACTGTTGTTCTCTTGCAATGAAAACCATCCGAGGACTGAAAAAGTATGTTGTTGGATAACAGTGGTTTTAATTGCAAGCGACAAAGCTTAGCGGGAGCCCCCCCTTCTTTTCTATTCAATGTTATTGACATGCAGCATTTATGTATCTGATCACTGTATGTTTTTATTTTATTTTTTCTTTTTTGGAAGTTTTTCTTGTTAAGAGCTGGCCTTAACTCTGTTGATTTTAATTGTTGAGTGGGTACTCTTGAGGCCTGGGCCTAATCTGCAATTTCTCAACAAGTGTGGACACTCATGTCAGATTACATATATCTATATATAAGGTTACGTGCTTGTTACACATGCACACATAAATCCATAATTACTATGCTAAATGTAATTAAAACCATACCCAGTCAATGCAATTCACTCGCTCTTCCCTTTTGTTGGGAGTGCCCTCCTTTTAAGTTTTTATTGGATAGTTGAAATATTTTACCTGCATATTGGCTGATTTTACAATGCAAAAAAAAAAGAAAAAAATCTTAAACCCTGTGTGATCCATATCTGATGTTTTCATTGTTGGAGGAATCATCAGATCTGGACACTCCCTCTGTGTAAATCCATCCAATGTGAGATACCTCTGTTGGACTTTTATAATTTAAATATTGCCTTCCATTGTATGATGACCTGAGGTTAATAAATGGGAGAAAACAGTGTTTTTTTATTTAATAGGCAAATACATAAAAAAGATAGAATCATGACAGCTACAAAACATCATTTCAAATTTTTTTTTCTGTTCTACACTTTGGGTTTCCCCTGCTTCTTAAAGTCTTGTGTGCAACATTTAGCTGTTGAATGAACTCCAGCACAACCTTTCTTTAGGGTTACTGAGTTTAAAAGTGTTCTCCAAGGTCTTTGTGTGCTCCTAAAGTCTTCGACCTCATCCATATCAAACCAGGTCATTAATGTTTGGGTCAAACCCTGCAAACTTCAGGGACCCTGTGTTGGCAAGTGGGCTCTTAGCTCCTTCTAGTGGTCAATAACTGCTATTGAAGAGGAAAACCAAACTGCCAGTGTGATGCTGCTTCTATAAAAATGCTCAGCAATTCTGAGTTGGCCCTTTTTAAGAGCAAATCAATGCTAATCAATACTAAGTCACAATTTTCAACACTAATTTTATAGCACTCCCATATCAGTTCCTTTCCGATTACCCATCTCGTCTGTAAAGTGTAGTGCATTACAGTGTGGAGATAATAGGGGAGCTGTCAGTCAAAATGACACTACTTGGCATCCAGTGATTTTCACGTACTTGTGATTTTTGATCTAGCAAAAAAGGGAATTATCCCTAAAGCAAAAGCAGTTCAACATACCCACTTTAATGCAGATGTATCGTAGTACTGTCTTCTAACAAAGTTCTCAATCTCTCAAACTAGGCTGTTCTTATGCTAAATAATTATTCATTCTTCAGATTTATTCTACTCTTCGTGGCGGTAAGTGTTAAAAACTGCAAACATTTTAACAAAAAAATGAGAACATTTTCCCAGTTTGTTGTATTCATTTAATACATTTGTTCATAGATCCTATTTGTGGACAATTGGCCAAGAGATACACTGTAGCTGAGGCTACACTTCAGCTCAAGTTTTGACTTTTGAGGCCCAACCTGCAAGAAAACCTCTGCGGAAGATGTAGGGCTGGATTGGTAAGAGATTCATCAAAAAAAAAAAAAGAGAAAAACTGACAATCTGCCAGGAGAAAGGAGCTCAAAGGCTACAGACTGTGAAGCACATTCACACAGTTATAGTTACAGTTAACTTGACTGACATACAGTAGGACAGAGGTATAATGATGGATTGTACAGATCACCTGCCTGCACATGAAATGTGGAATGCATTTATTAGTGAATCTCTACAAATGGGAATTTTACACCCTTATTCTTCATTCTTCAAAAACATTAAAAACATTTTCATCATTTCATAACCAAGTTTAGAAAACCCAAGGTACAACTAAGTCTCATTTCAGGAGAAACCCATGTGTGAGTTTGTCATCTGCTTCTTGCACAAAGCGGGAAACGCCGGTGTAGAAAGCTCTGCCAGCAACTTCCACCACCACAGCCTTGAAGTCTCCACACTTGGTCTCCTGCACAGAGGAAAACAAGAAACTTCCTCAGTGAACTTCAGTTTTATTACAACATGTAATAGACAACAATTAGACTGTTACCAAGGAAGAAATCTGATTATTCCAAACACTAATCAAGGGGAGCAAAGTAAGAGCTGGAAGAGTTTGCTCTGCTCTTTAATCTGTGATATCATGCCTGTGAAGATTTTGTGGTAGTGAAATAAATCATTTATTTGACTGCTTGTTAGAGCGGGCTGGGTTGTGACACTCAGTCATGGTCATCACCTAAGAGGATGCACTTCACAGCAAGGATATTCTTAAATTTTTTATATAATGGACAAAATGTTTTCAGCAGCTTTCATCAGTGTTTGATTGATTTGTGTGTCAGGTGAAACCATTCAGTTCAGTCAGATTCATAACAATACATGTGCATAAAAAATTAATAAGTACTAATCCATACACATTTTCAGTAGACAAACGCCTATATGATGCACACAAGCTGGTGGTTGAAAGACTTTCAGAGTTGCATTCGAGTGCAAAAAGGTTGACATGTCCAAATTAGTGGATGTTGACAAGGACTAGTGTGGTTATTTTATGTATCAGGAATTCACTCATGAAGAAGTCAACACAGCAGTCAAAAATATTGTGTAAATTAAAAGATAATTGATGTTTTTGAGTAACAACATTGAGGACAAAACTATTTTAAAATTTTTCCACAAAAGAGAGAACTGTATGTACACACTGAGGGAGAACACAGCAGAATCACAATATAGTTAAAAGTCCTCACTGTCAAATAAGACATGGATGAACTCATTCACCTTACAGTGTGATAACCCCAACTTTACTTTGCCAGATTTCTCAGAAACTTATCTTTTGTCCAAAGCAGCTCAGGTTGAAAGGTAAAAGTTTCATATAGTTGCACATATACTGTATACACATATACGTGCTCTGACATCATACACATCTAATACACACCTGTGCATACCCGCAGGCTGTGCACAACACTAATACATAACTGCTTATCTTGTCCCCAGAGTAATTTGTGAGGATGAGGTCACATCTTCTACTTCAAGCCAAACCAATAACAGATTTGGATTTTGTATTCTAGCACAAACTCTCAAGCCATGATGTAATGCAGATAACCAGGACATTATCTGCCCAATGCAACTAGGTCAGGCTGATATGGAAAAAAAATATCTCAAACTGCTCCTGACCTTTGGTTAACGACACCTTTTGACCATGACTGTCGATCCTGAAGCTTTTCAACTCTCTGGCAACTTATCGCCACACGTGGTCCGATTGCCTCATCGTACTTCAGTCACCTCTTCTGAGTTCTTTGAGTGCGCTTGTAAATATCTAATGTGCGCCGTGTCCTTGATGACATGAAAAAGGAAAAAAAACAAAACAGGAGTACACTGATACCTCAACGACTTTTCCTGTGAACTGGGATCCAGTCGCACCGCTCTGAAACGTCCTGGTCTGGTTCAGGTGGAGGAGGCCTTTGTGATACTGAAGAGCCACGCGGGCCGTGACACCAGAGCCAGTGGGGCTTCGGTCCACCTGCAAAGATATTTAAACCACGTCATTATTAACATTTTTCTCTTTATTTGACACCTTCAATTGAAAGTATCTACTACTGGGTAAATATAACATAAACCAGATACCACGAGGTGTGTTTTCTGTTTTTGTCTTATGCCTTCAGACAAAAATGGAAAAATTACTCATGTAAAAATGTTAGATGAGCAGCTTTTAATTCTGGTCTCAATTTGAATAAGAATTTGTCGATTCAAAATTGATGAGGTAGAGATTTAGAAGTTGGATTTAACTGAAATAGCCATTGAATGCGTCCACAAACTAGGAATCACTAGATTTTATGAACTAGCTATTCAGTAAAGTAACAGGCATCATGTGCAGACATTTTCTGATATCTTTTAGCCCAAGTTTTCTATGGTATTTATAATTGATGGATGTAGTTAGGATCATTCAGCACACTTGGATGTATTCAGACTAGTCTAGACAACTTCATCCTCATGACTGCTGCTTTGAGAAACAGCTGTCTCCGCGTTAGCCACGAATATCAAGTCGCCGTGTCAAAAAAGCCGCAAGCCTGAGGGAGCCATTGTTACAAGGAAACCAGATCCGCATCGGTTTCACTACAGGCCAAACCTGGAAAAACCCCTCCATTATCCCTCACAAGAGGCTGGAAATGAGCAGCTTTTGTAAAGGGGTAAATCCAGATGACTCGCTCCAAAGCATGAAATGACTAGCTGGCATTTACTGCTGGTTAGTGTAATACCTGAGCTTCTGCGAACACACACACATTGGCTGTGGGTTCAGAGGAGTAAGCGTCTTTGCCATCGGTGAGGATGGTGCCGTAGAGGAAGGCGAGATCATCACTGGTGGGGTGGTGCAGCTTCACCTGGGCAAGGAGAGAGGATAAGAAAACAAATGTCAAATCAGCGTACTTGAGTGGTATCACACACTACTTTTAAATACCATCACTCTTGGACAGGTCAGATTCTCACCTACTACTTCCTGTGCACTGTCAGTACCAATCTAAGCTCAGTATTTGGTCACATTAACATGAAGCTCTGATGACTTGGCACCATCATCATTACAAAATTGTTATTTTAGATATGAGGAAGGCCTCTTGCACTTGAAACAGCGGGTTCAGTGTTCACAGTTTGGACGATAAGCTCAAAGCAGAATGGGTGTTCTGGGTCAAATCATGTACACTGGACCCGGTCAATTAATGCTATTTTATTGGGTGCAAGCAATAAAATAGCTTTAATGCACCTAATAAAATAGCCTTAATTAACTGAGTGCTCCAGTGGCTTTGTTTGGGTCCAGTCCACATGATTTTACACAGAGTGCCCATTCTGCTGTTTGACATTTCCCTTTGTAGATTCTCCAAAAGGCACTAAATGTGGCCTCTTGCATCTCAGTATGATACAGACGTCCCATTATTCCCCGTTTCCATGTGGAATAAATGGATGTGTTTATCTCAAGATGCTAGTGTTTCAACCACAGGTCGCTGCCCTCACATCATAGTGTTATTTCAGCAGTGAGCTTCCTCTGAATTCCCTCTGAGCTCCATAAAAAACCTGGCTGATGTCCATCTCCAGATATAGAAAGATACTGCATTGCAATGCAGTGTCCTGAGTCATAGGAACCACCATCTTCAATAATAACTGCAGCTACAATAGGCATGCATTTCAAAATAAGTGAAATAACAGAGGTGTTTCTCATGTACTGTGAGTTGTACAACAAGAGGTTCCTTACTTGAGATTTGACCGCCTTGGTCACCGCAGTGGCTGCATCTACAAGATCCCGAGTCCTGGACTTGGTCACATCCAGGCCAAACCTCTGGGCATCCACAAAGGCGTAGAAAGCTCCTCCGTAGCTTATGTCAACCGTCACATCGCCAAACCTTTCCACTGTCACAGTCACATCTGAAAAACATGAGAGGGCAGAATAGCAAGGTTTAGGCTTGAACCAATTACGTGGGGTCACAAAATAATTGATATAAAACCCTTCTTTTTACCAGAATTTGAGAAATTAGAGGCGTGTTTGTGCCAAAAATGCAGAAAATTAATATAGTTTGCTTTAATTCTGATATGGTACTCAAGTTTTGGTATTGCATATTAGTTTTGGATAAACTCTGATACCCATTACTTCATTGTAGCTCTGTATACTAGTAGGCATGCATTGGAACATTTCAAAATACGAGCCCTACCTGTAGCAAATGCAAATGCCGGTACACTGAGAAACCTGACTCCTCCTGTTTTACCATTAGAGAACTCAACAAAAGCCTTGACCAGACCACAGGGACAGTGTATGTTCACTTGGGTCTCTGGTGACTGGGGCTCTTTTACAAGTTTGTAGTCCACTGCAAAGCGGCACAGTGCAATGACCGCATGTCCACACATGGTGCTGTACCCCTCATTGTGCATGAAGAGCACCCCCAGATCAGCCTCGGGCATCTCGCTGGCCACAATCAGGGCGCCGTACATGTCGTAGTGTCCCCGCGGCTCGTACATCAGCACCCTCCTGAGGTGGTCGAGGTGCTCTCTGACGAAACGCCGCTTGGACAGCACAGTGTCACCTTTGACCTCCGGGTATCCGCTCAGGATGATCCGCAAAGGCTCTCCACCTGTGTGCATGTCAACCACAGACAGCTCGTCTCCATCGTGAGGTGGAAGCTGCATCTCCATCTGGGGGAAAAGAAAAAAAGGCACTGTTGTGAGCCAGATACATTTTCACTATTTCCCTATATACAATTCAGGAGAGAGTCTATTTGTTTTGTCTATCTATTGTAAGTAACAGAATTTGTGAGAACATGAGGGTTTGCTGGATTAAGAATGTAGTAAGACTGGGAAATATACTGTAGGTCTATGCATTTATCAAGATCCGGGTGCAAATCATTATCAGTGTTATCCTGCCAACTTCGATTTTAAAACAGATTTTAGAATATAAGGTATGGTTTAAATTTATTATTAAGCAATAACACATGAAAGGAGAAGCTTTATAGTGATTTTAGAGTAACTAAAGGCGGTGTTATGAGACAAAAAAGCATGGCATGCATTCACACTGACATTTTGCAATATATTGATAAAAACAATTCATTTATAGCTAGAGGCTCACATTTGAGACAGTTAAAAGTAGTAGTCCAATATGTTACTACCACTTCTTCCATTTGAGGGCAGTGTGTCATGTTGATATAATGGCTAAATTTTATGACCTAGTTTGCAATTTTGTAACCCCAAAAGGACGAAATATTTTTGTGCCCAAGAAATGTCTCGGTTTAGATGTCCTAAACCGAGACCGAGACAGGGTTATATTTTGGGTTCAGACAGATGAAAACTGTTGGATGTGAAGCAGACTTGAGGCTGACACAATGCAGAACAGCTGATAGCGGATCTTTATGCACTCATCATCACCGTGAAAGTTATGTCATTTTATTGTGCGCTGAACTGATCGTTTGAGATATTAAATCCATATCATTACAAGACTTTGATATGTTACAAATCAATTGCTCTAGGCTGAAAACACTGGTAAGACCTCCACTGTCTCCTATAATGTTATTCTACAGAGCTGAAGTGAAAATATGTGTGCATTTACACATTTTACAGAGTTAAACAGAGTTAATTTCCCCTTACTCGCCAATACGAAACTGCGATAGACCAGTGTAACATTTGTGCAATTATTGTCGTTTGGAGAAAGGATTATACTTTACCTGAGTCAGATTTTCTGAGTGGTTTGTTTGTGCACAACTTTCTGCAGCCTACTTTTCTGTCTTCTGTTTTCTAATCTGCAAACGTGGGCTATATCACTGCAAAGAAAAAAATCTAAAGAGGACATTAGTGCCATCTTCTGTTGTGGAGGGCTGCAACTTGTTATACAATATATATATTTTTTTATTCTTTATATATTTTTTACTGTCCTATAATTGTGTAATTTACGTTGTTTGCTGAATTTCTTCCACTTTATGAAATTTTAAGTTCTGAAAATAATTTTCAACTGCTGTTTTAGTATCAGTGTTGGTGATGTACGCTGGAATAATCATAACAAAAACATAAAATCAGATTTATTTTTAATCACACTCATTTAAATAAATGTTGAACCTTGTGCTTGCATGTGTGCAGAGCAGAGGAGACAAAGCAGCAGATGGTGAGCAGGCATCTTCCCTCACTGCTCATTTCATCGTTGACAGGTTCAGTAGAAACATACAAGGTTATTATATAAAGCTGAGTTTGCTGACAGCCACATGTTTAGAGTTTACACAAATGCTATGAGTTAATCACAGCCACACAAAAAACTGGCCACAACAAAAATCTCACCTCTTATGTGCTATTATTTGCTTACACATTCTCGTTGCCATTTTCACCCAAAGAGCATAAACAAGTATTTGAATTAGCCAGTACAGAACATCTCTGTTCAGATTTGAATAGTAATGTGAGGTCACTCATCATTTAAAAGAAGTGGGCCCCAAATCTGATTTTTTTTTTTTTTTTTTTTTTGCTCTTTAGTAGCACTACACTCAGAAATTAATCTCAGTCAGTTTCTAAATGGTTCATAAAGCAAATGCAGGGTACATGAAGAGAATAAAACATATTTGTCATTCCTCAGTCCTTTTATTCCTAATGCTGACCTTTATTGACCATTAATAGTGATGCTGCCCCATCAAAATAAATAATTATTTTTGATGGCAGCGCTCTTTTAAAAATATTAGGGTGGTCACTACTACCAGTTCAATTTAAGTGGGCAGCAAAATGTTTAAAAACTGAAATTTAACAATTCTACCACACAAAAAAAAGATAAGTTATTTCAGACATGGAAGGTGCATGTAGAGATCAGTGTGAGTGTTCACTCTGCTCCAGTCCTTCCACGACAGAGAATCATGTCCGAGTTCTTACCTGTTCATGCTTTGTCTAGGATGACCTCTTACCACTCTCTAAAAATGAAAGCTATAAGTGAAATTATAAAAGGCAGATGTGTCTCCTTGGAGAATCTTCTGGTTGGGTGTTCTGCCATAAAATAAATCCACAAGGAACACTGAAATGACAACATTAAAGACTTAATAAATTAAAGAAAGACTTGAACACAGTTTTACCATAACTTTATTGATGGTCCCATCATGTTAACAAGTTTCAGCATAAGCCTTCATCACCGTGCATATGATGCCTGTAGCTACATTGTATGATGTTAGTAAAAAATTACATATTTCCTATTGCGGATGCTTTTCATTGTTTCCGTGCTGCCATTCCTATGTTCTTCATGTAGCTTCACACAAGCATAGGACCATGAAAAGTGCCTCTTAAGTCAAAAACTATTAAAAAATCCCTGGGTTGTTGCAGTGCTGAGGTAACATGACAAAAATACTTCTGCATGCAGTCATTTGCATAATGCAAGCAATTTCTTTGGCAGGCCTGAATCCAGCTGGAAGTGCAAATGATTTTTTTTACATTTTCCAAACACATATTTTACAAGGAACACCAGATTCCAGTTGTTTTTCAATAATCACTAAAAGTTTTATTTTTATACTCAAAATGGACCATCATCTGTTTCTGGTGCAACAGGCCCTGGAGAAGCGAAGAAGTCCTGACTTTTAATTTTTGTCTTTGGGGATGAAGTCTGTGGCAGAGACAGCCTTCTTTTGACGGACAGCAGCCTGAGGATCTCGCCCACCTGTGACTCGAGGACTGACAGTCGGCCACTTAGTATCTGAATGTCTCCCTTCAGCTCTATCTTGGCCTCACTAAGAGTGGCCTGGAGGAGCGTGTGCTCAGACACGGGTGGCACAAAGGAGTGTTTGAGTGAGCCCTCGTTTTCAACCCCGGGCTCAAATGGACTCCTCTCCATCGGGCTCTTCTCCAGAGGGCTTCGCTCAAACGGGCTCCTCGGATCACCGGCTCTGTCGATGCGTAGATCGCTCTTGGTGATGCCACTGTCACAGGAGTCGGTTTTGTGCAGGGCGCTCTTTTCTTCACCTCCTTCCCCTGCGCTGTTGCCACCTCCTGCGCCTCCCATTTCCTGAACTTCCTCTGAATCTAAGTTCTTGCTGTCAGCAGCGATTTGCTCTGACAACTGGGACCCTTCAGCCCAGCTCTCTTCTTTCTCTGTTTGCTTTTCTTGCTCAGCAGCAGGAGGCGCTGGTGCAGCTGAAATGGTGTTCCTGAACTTTGCCCA
>OMKZ01027633.1:0-18055 GCA_900302535.1 Neoniphon sammara
TAAACAGTCTAACTGGGACAGAAGGCTTGCCAAGGCTTGTTCTTCTTGTCTTATTGAGTGGGCCCCTAGCTCTTTCACTTTTGCTCTACCAAGGCACTGAATGTCATCAGGGTGAAGAAAAGGGTAAGATGAAGACAATTAAAGCTATGCTGTAACATCTGCTACAAACCTGTTCTTTCTACATGCAACTTTGGCCTGAGAGTTGGCGCCACTCCTGCTTAAATACACCGCTCACAAACCCCCCTACAATCTCTGGACCATCTCCACACCATCCAGTAGAACTGTCTATAAACCTTGGGCTACTACTGTTACCAGCTGTTACTATTTATTATTATACATTTTGCACTGCTACTTTACATTCAGCTCATTACACCTGTATTTTGTTATTCATGGTACACTGGACAAACAGACTACTCACCATTTACAACTGTCAACATACTATAGGGCCTCACTGCTTGAACACACACAGCTGTAGCTGTAGTTTCATATATGTAAAATAACATGCATACTCTGCTCTCGATAGTATGTCTTGCACTGTCCCATGAGACTTCATTTGAGGTGCTGAGGTGCACTTAAAGAGATTGTGATGTATTAAAATGTATGTGTTGCTAAGTTTTGAAGGGGAAATAGGCTACCTGAAAGGGTTTATTTGACTTTTCAGAGAGGGATTTACATAAGCACAAGCTTTGATAATACAATAGCCTAACAGGCTGGGTAGTGAGGAGCAACATAATAAAGTTATGTGGGTTAACAACACAAAGAATTTGTTGTTGTTTATTCAAGATATTGTATATTCTCAGTTCACGCTCTAGATCAATGGGTGGTAGTAATGCACTTCAGTAGCTCGCCATCAGTCAGAAACCAGCGAAGAAGAAGAAGAAGCAGAGGAAGAAGAAGAAGACGGAGAAGAAGAAGAGGATTGAATAGAAGAAGAAAGAAATAGAAGAAGAAGAAGTGGTGAAAGTAGCTAAAGAAAAACAATACGGACTCTAACTGACTGTTAACAAATAAGGTTACACATTTATTTGCAAGGTAAGTTAGCTATGGTATTTAATTTATTTGAATACTTAAGCACAACAGTTTGCGTAGTTGATGGAATCGTCTGGTTTGCAAAATATGTCAAAATAAATCTAACAGGAAGGGGAAAGAAGGGCTAGCAGTGCGCTAACGTTAGCTAACGTTTTCGCAGCTGTTGTTAGCTACTCGCTTGCCTGTTTGCTAATGTTAGCTAAAGGCGTTAGCTGCTTCTCAGTCATTTTCTTTTATGGGAGAGCTGACTTCATTCGCAATGTCGTCACGTTAGCTTCTTGGATACAAGCTAATCCTAGCTGTAATTGTACCTGTTCACCCTCCTGCTATGCTGGGACACTTCCTAAAGCTATTCCCTGGCTGTCGGTAATGTTAATTGCTGATAACATCAACGGTAGCTAGTGTTATGTGTTAGGCGTCTCAGTTTTGCAGTTCACCAGGCAAGGCTGACCATTTTGTGACAGCTGTGTTTCCGTATTTGGTCTTGTGTCCACCAAGACACGCCGTGTATTAAGCGAAACGTTAGCTAAGGCAGGCCGTTATAAGAATATCTTATAACGCACGGCGTTGAGCTAAAGGACCTGCTTTAGCTTACAACAAAGGATAATGATAAGGTGATTCAGGTGATTCAGTAAGCCACGAATTTAATTTACTGAGCCCTATATATGTAAGCTATTTTAAACACGAGACACTTGTTTTGTTATGGATTGTGTACACACATTTGTCTAGTGAACTTGAGTTCACTCCGATAGAGGCTCAACAGATATGTCTTGTAGCTACATCAAAATGAACCATTATTGAATGACATTTCACCCAGTCATCCTCAGTTTGATTATTAATGGTGTTTCTAACCATTGGTTGATCTTTTAGCTAAAATTCCAGAATCCAGGTATGTGATTATTATTAGCAAACAGGTCCCACAGGTTTAGAAACCATACAAGCAAGTCTGTTTTGAAGAGGAAACCCCTTGTTGACACTATTATGGTGATCTGAAGAGTGACTGTGTGAACTAAATAGACTGTTAGTCTTTTTTTAAGTGAGCTGTATTTTATGATAGTGCTAACATGTATGAACCAAAAACTTTTGCCATGCAGGGATGTGTATTGTCTTGGATGTTTTCACTGCATTATCAAACTTTGTTTTACATTTATTGTAAGCAGATAACATACACAACTTTTGTCTTCAGGGCATCACTAAGATAGTCTGAGCTGTTTTTTGTTTTGTTTTGTTTTGTTTTTTTGTTTTTTTATAAGTTTGTATTCCTGATGTCAAACAAATCAGTGGGTTCTTCTAAAAGGGTTGGTTTGGGTTGTATGTAATAACATGACTTGTTTCTTTTCAGACAAACACCCAATGCATGATGTGAGCTATTGGGTCCAGATAAAGCTTGTGTGACACCACTGGGAAGTGGGTGCTGATATGGTGAAAATGAGACCTACCTTCAGGACTCACCAGAGTCTCTTTTGTTCCTTATGAGAGTCTGGGGAAAATGTTAACAGAGAGTATGGATCTTGGCTATCACCCTCCACGAGATTCCATCTTCATTGCACTTTAATCAAACAATTGGAAGGAAAATGGAAAAAGAGACCGCTGAGAAGGAGATGGACAGCATTACAGAGCCTGATGAGGAGAACCCAGATGTTAGCTCCACTTCAGTGACTAAGCCTAGTCAGTGGGATGTCAGAGGGACTGAAGAGGACTTTGAGCAACCAGTTCAAGAGGACATAACAGCCTATCTCAAACCTAACACTCAGGACACCCTGGACCTAGCCACTCCACAAGACTCTGGAATTGGTGAAGCGGACAACTATGGATCTGCAGAGGACAAAGAGGATACTGAGGAGGTTTCAGAGTGGTTAGAGCAGCAAACCGCTGCAGGTCATGAGAAGACACAGGACATGGATCAAGAAGAGGATGAAGCTGCAAAGGAGCACCATATGAACGGGGAGTCAGGTTGGAGGAACTCAGGAAGTGGGAAGAGGTACAAATTGAAGAGCAGTGGAGGGGCGTCAGTTTCAGAGCAAAGTTCATCCAGTTCTATTTTCTCATCATCTGTTCAAAAAGGTAACCTTGTGTCAAGTGGTGGCAGGCACAAGCAGACTCGTAGACGTAACCACTACCATCATCAGCAGAGCCGGGGCCGCAGGCGAACAGGCAACCAGCTTGTCTTAGCTTTTAAGGAAATGCTGTCAGAGTCTCTTAGCTCCTGGTGCATCTCCTGCATCCACATGGTGATTGAGCTTATTGTCACACTAACACACCACTGTGGAGTTGGTGTGGAGACTGGAGGGGTGAAATTGTACAACTTTGGGCAGCAGCTCCTTGCAAAGGTCACAGATGTCCCTGGGATGAAGGCAGATGCTGGTCGGATTCTGGACTGGACAAAATGCACAGGAACAGACATCATTGATAAGAGTATTAGGTCAGTGAAGTGGGTAAAGAAGGCTGCCATATATTGTTTTGGACTTTTATGTACTTTGGTAATTCTTGGGGCCCACTGGACAAAGGCTGTACTGGCCCGTCTCAGTGGAGAGAGGGGAAAACGATGTTGGGCAGCTTTCCAGGATTCAAGGCTCTGGAAAAGGGTGGTAGTCCTTCTGGAGAGAGTCAGGGGTTGGTTCAAGAGTGATGGCCATGCACCACCATCCACCCCTGAGTCACCGGGCAGAGGGGGGAGATGCCAGCCAGGCCAGGAGTTGGAAAGACTTCTGGCCTTGGCTCAGGTGCCAGAGGATGAGCTTGACCCCTTTACAGTGCTCGGCGTAGAGGTTCATGCTACCGAGGCTGAGCTGAAGAGGGCCTATAGACAGCTGGCTGTCCAGGTGTGTGTGCACTGCAGGTGGAATGAAAAATATGTTGCCTGCCTTAAAAATGTCAATGATGCATCGACGAGTCACAAAATATATCCCACAAATAACCATGATCACCTTTGCCAGTTTAACAGCCTGAGTTTTTCTTCTGTATTCGTGCAACCTTTTTTCTGCCCTCCCTTACTTAGGTCCATCCAGACAAGAATAAGCACCCACGTGCTGGAGAGGCATTCAAAGTACTGAGGGCTGCCTGGGACATTGTCAGTAACCCAGAGACCCGAAGAGAGTATGAGTTGTGAGTATCTAGAAAAAATGGTAATCATAGGACGTAGGGATTCTAAAGCACAAATATGCAGTGGGAAGTTGTTTTTTGTATTCATTGTTGTTTACATTGATAGAATAATCAGCCTTTTCCTTAGCACTTGTCAACTTACTGACTTGAAAAACCTTTGTAGAAATTCCTACACTGTTCTTCTGTAAAGAAGAACTTGACTGGAATTAGACTAGGTCTAAAAGTGATTTGACAGTTATTTTTCATTCATGATGGTTTGTATTGAGCTCCCTGATTTGCCTTAGGCTTATTCTGTTGTGACACATCACTAACAAACAGGTCTCTTTTGTTCCCTAACAGGAAGCGCATGGCAGCAACTGAGCTCTCAAAGTCTATGAATGAGTTCCTTACTAAGCTGCAGGATGACCTGAAGGAAGCCATGAACACCATGATGTGCACTAAGTGTGAAGGCAAGCACAAGTATGTCGTTCACATTCAACATCTGACTTCTCTGACTCTGATAAGTTAAATAAGCAGTACGAGTTGAATATAGGAAAGTTTTGTCATGCACTGCAGATTATAAGCACAGTCATAAATGATGGCCATGTACTTGATACAGCATTAACACTGTTGACCCTTGATCTATGTGCAGGCGGTTCGAGATGGATCGTGAGCCTGCTGAGGCCAGGTTCTGTGCAGAATGTAATCGTTGCCATAGTGCTGAGGAGGGCGACCTATGGGCAGAGTCCAGCATGCTGGGCCTACGAATCACATACTTTGCCTGTATGGATGGCAAGGTTTATGATATTACAGGTGAAGTTGGTCTTTTTCTTAAGGTTATTTGAGCTCAAATTATCAGCAGAAGGGGCTAGCTGCCTAGTCTTGAAATTTTAAGGATTAAATAGAAATAGTTGTTGCAGCATTTGAAAATATGAATGGGACTTTATTACCAATATCTAATCAATGCCTGTATCCACAGTTTAAAGGAAGGAAAGAAGTTATGGGAGGGAGTTAAGAACGTTAAGCAGACTTATAGGATGTCTTATTTGACAGGCTGTGGAGTTAATAACCTGCTCTCATGTTTTAGAGTGGGCTGGTTGCCAAAGAATAGGCATTTCTCCTGACACACACCGTGTGCCCTATCACATCTCCTTTGGTTCCAAGAACAACAGCAGCTCCACACGACACAGGTAAATGTCTTGAGGATGAAGGTATATCCAACGTGTTTAGAAATGACCATATATTCCTAAATCAGTCGCTAGTGGTCATTTTGTGTGTTCATAGGTTATTGTCATATGCCCTTGTACAGAAATGAAGAGCAACATTATGCCTTTTCCCCCTATTATCAGGACTCCCTCAGAACATGCCACTGGTCCTAGTAACCCTGCTGACTTGCAGGACTTCTTCAACCGCATCTTCAAAGGAGGGCCTGCTAATGATATGTCTGCGAATGGGGGCTTCTTCCCCTCAGGTCCACCCCACCATCACCCACCTGGTGCTGGAGCACCCCCTTTCTCCCCTCCCCCACCCCAGACAGGCTTCTACATGCCAGGGGGTCATCGGCCAGAGCCCAGTGAGACATGGGCAGAAAGTGGCAAACCCCCTAGAAGGAGGAAGAAGGTCCGCAAGCCCTTTCAGAGGTGAAATCTGTTGACGTCTCAGTTTATCACAATAGCGACACAGGGACACAGCAAATAATGGCCATGTTTGTCTCGCCTGCCTGTGGGCGTGCCAAGATCTGCCCTTCATGAGTTGAACTCAGGAAGATTCATGTGGGTAGGGCTGCCATCCTGACAGTCAACATGGCATCAGCCAGAGGAGGGAGTCTGGATCGTGAAGAGGAACGAGTTATCTGAGTTTAAGTATTGAAGGAGGGTATAAGAGGTGGCTGTGATGGTGCTTTGTTACCTCTCATTTCACCTTTTTTTTGTTTGTCTTTAAGACGACTGTAGCCTTGGCATTGAATTTTTTTATCAGGATGCTGTAATGAAACATGTTTTTTTGTCTTAATTTCCTGCCAAATCCTGCATTGCATGCATGATTTATTCACTTGGATTTCAACACTTTGTTGTTATTGTTTTGGATAAGGTTTTTTCTGTTAAGACATTGCTTCAGACAGAGTGAGAGTTGTAGAGAGGAGTAAAGCCAGTCAGAATGTGAATTATGGATTGCCATGATCAAAATGTGGAAGTTGATGATCTGGGCAGCTTTGTTGTGTTAGTGTTGCTTTGACTTGCACACTAGTTTATGTGGGTCTGCTTTAAGATGTGAAGGTTGCAGAGCCCATTTCAAGAATGGATCCAAACCATCCAAGCCCAAGATATCTGAACCAAATACACAAATGTTCCACAAAATACAGTGAAGTGGATGGAGGCAAAATTGTTGATCATTGACTATCAGTATGTTTATTAACAGGGAGCTTCACAAAAATAACACTGTAGTGTTTAACATTAACATAGATGGATTTAGAGAGAAAAGGTGAAAGTGCACTTCTTAAGAGAGCAGCATTGCATGCTAGGCTAGCCAGGTATGTACTTGCTAGCAAGCTAGCTTATTAACATAAGCCACCATGCCAAAATGGTGATGTTTATATTCCAAAAGAAGCAAAATAATTCACAACCCTTCAACCTGTTGCCTTGTGTAGTTAATAGGTAATGAAATTACGTAATTTCAGCGACCATTTCTCTGAGTTATATTACTTTTCAAAGATGGCTTCTTATTCTCTGCAGAATTGCATACACTGCAGGATAATGGCTTTTTAAATTTGGTATGTGGGTCTTTGGCATGAGAATGGCCCACGGCTCCAGTAACATCAGAGTGCATGGTTTGATTCTGGTGGCATACGTAAATAATACCTGGATCTTTCTAAAATTAAAGTACAAATTTTAGCGTAGCGTAGCATTTTCAAGATGCACAAAGTTTATACTGACTACAGGCTCACCAAGGAGAGGGTGGTTTGGCCATTCAAGAAGCTCTACAGAACTAAAAAAAAACATATCAGAATGAAACATCACTCAAATCATTTAGCATATCACTCAATCATTTAGCAAAATTGAAACCTGAACATTGGTTCATTACTAGAGAATCAAATCCTGCATTCTAAGACCACTCATGTCAAAGAACCAAATTTATTTGGTCTTGGGCCTACCACTCAATTCAAGAATTCATATTGTATGCCTTGGACAGCCCAATCTGTATTCGTGAACATAAATGCCTCCCAAAACCAGAGACCACACAAAATACGACATGAACCTGTTATGTAATCAAGATGTAAAATCTGGAGCTGAATTAGCGAAGATGGTAAAGGTGTATTTTTTTAGATTCATAATGACTAAACAAAATAAAGCCCACTGAGGCATTAAAAACTCAGACATGCTGTGGTTCCCACACACTAAGTCTGTTTACCATTCATTGTCTCTGAAACAACTTTACTTATAATTACAAATCACAAAGTTCAGATCTGGTTTTCGAGACTTGGGGCAGAGGGGGGTTAGACTGTCCTACACCACAGACCCATCGCAGTAGCAGGAATGAATTTAGAGGCTTTCTTCTGTAAAAACATTGAGCCCCATGCTTGGCTTCTTTGATAATGTGTCAGTGCTTTTAAAGCCATACCTTGACATTTTGAATTTGTGCTATTTTTCTTCACCAGGGTCTCATCACATTGCAGGGAAAACATCTCTTTAAAAAAAGCTCAGAGGAATGGGAGTACGCTGCCCCCTGTTGAGCCAGTGTGTAACCACAATACCGGCCTTTGATATTTTGATTTACTGAAGACATGTTCCACTCTTTAATTAATTTAGAAAGCTACTAATGCAAGAGCTGCCAACATATGATAGCCATATGAATTTTAAATGTATTTTGAAATTGTAAATTATGTCAGTTTACAAACGCTGAAGCAAGCTTGATTTGTATGTAGTCATAGGATCTGAAATTTGCGTTTGAGTTTTTTTTGTTTTGTTTCCATCAACCCTTTTAGCACTTAGTTTGTATCACAGCTGTTCAATGGGAACCGCTAAGATGCGTCACATCATTATGCAGTACACATGAAGTGCCAACACAGAATAATTTTCCCTGTAGTGTGATGTTTTATTAGGAAAGAAAAACAGGTGATAAAACTCTCTTTGTGTGCTTTTAGTACCACTGGAAAATGTCAGGTAATTGTACGTATTCGCTGGGGACTTTTTGTAAATTTTACCATGTGAAATGACTTCAGTTCTATTCCCATTGGACTGGGGTTATCTTGGGAGGCCAGTGATATGTTGTCAGTGATTTTAAACCTGTTGCCATAGGCTATTTGTAATTTCAAGCTTTTAAGTTTTATTTTATTTATTTTTTTGACAAAGTTCACTAGGAAATACACGTCATGGTTTAGTCTACATTAGTTATTTTGGGAATTTCATCAGTTTTGCCTTGAACAAGAAGGCTATTAAATAAATTGTGGCGGTTGCAATAGTACATGCACATGTACCCAGTTACGCAGTACATAGCTTTCACATGGTTGATTGGAATCGATCTGTTATTGAAAAATTTTTAATTTTTTGATATTTTCATCATTGTCCTTCCCATCAAGTGCCATTTTATACATCAGCCATGAGGAGGGCATATTAATTTTATGATTCATACATCAGTGATGCATCACCACAGTCAAATCTGGGGTTGTGTCAAGTTCAATCTCAGGATACCTCAGTAAAAATTTAAAGCATAAAAGTGCACTCGTCTCCATGTAATCACCTCGGGTGAATTGGGCTCATGTCACCTTCTAGACACCCTCGTCACTACATCCAAAATTACTTTATTTCTTCCTCCTGACTCTGGGGTCGTCTTTGATGTTTCATTCTGGGTGCCATCTCATTAATTTGACCCACATCTCAGCGGCTCTTAGCAGTTTAGAACTGAGTAAATAACTTGACTCTTCTTTAGAAATACACTACTAAGTAAAATTTCAGCTGCCCTCACAGTGCCATAACAATTTCATGTTAGCTTTGATTTGATTGTTTAATACTGTCAGATGTGTATCTCAAACATGCAGAGTCGTGTGACACATCAAATCTCTGAGCACTTTTGGTATTATTAAAACTTTTAATGACACCAGGTGATACCTTTGCCATCTGGATGGGGTTCAGCATTCAAAATGTCAAGGTGTCAGCTTTACAAAGTCTAAGAGTGAACAATTAATTTTTTTGTATCTCCCTGACATTGGTGTGTGTAAGAAATAATCAAACATGAAAGATCACAAAACTAAAATTCCATTAAGCCATTATATTTTGGTTTTACTGTAGTTATTGATATGGTTCTTACATAGAAATTACAACTCCAAGCTAAGTTAGTTTAAGAAATCCAACTGTTATTGTTTACAAGTCTGGTATCTGAAGATTCATTTTTTTGAGTATAGTGATTACAACTATGCGATAAGGCGTTTGAGTAAGGCTGTTTTTGTTGAAGTTTGAAAAGCACCATGTTGGCACAACTCTGTTCACTGCTTTTTTTTTTTTTTTCTAAGTTACTTTGCACACCTGACCCAGTGAAAATGTCAGAGGGTCTGACTGAATGGTGATGAGCGACTTCACGACACAGTTCATCTGCCTTCTCCTAGTCAGACTCTTTTCAGCCACAGCTGAATGGGAGGGCTAACTTGCTAAGCTAACAGTTAATAATTACAAATTAAGATTGTTTTTGTAGAAGTACAATGTTAAATAATTGAGTGGCAATATTTCAAAGCTTTTTTTGTAAATTTTACAAAAAAAATTTGCCCAAGGCTCTTGTTCCAGTTAGCAGTCAAGAGAAACCTGCACTGTCATTATGTGATCATTAGGGCTTACATGGTAGCTTGAAGAGGTGTTCCTTTATTGCAAAAATTATTTGAGGTCCTTGAAGTTGGATGTTTAAGTTGCAATTTTACAAATCTTCATTGTTATCTCATGTATCTGGCAGCCAGTTTCCTAGACATGGACAAAGTACACAACTAAAACTGCACTTTAAATGACCACCTCAAAACAGATTTCACAGGTAGTCAAAGTTAATAGTCCTAGATTTTGTTTGTTCTGTTCAAATCAAATATTATAGTCCCTCCAGGACTATGCGAGCTAAAGTTAAATTCCCCAGATTGGCAGGTTTAAAGTCAGTATAATGTTCCTGGTAAGTGACATTGCAGTAAAACAGATATAAGTGATGTGCACTTAATACTAAAAGAGACTAAATGGTGTAAATGTGCATCACTACAGAACTTTTCTGAAAAAAATACTTTGAGACATTAAAATAAAAAAATACAAATTTGGTTTGTTTCATTTTTCTATGTGTAAAATAGACTGATTGTTTTTGTTTGACTTCAGCTTCACTTAACACAAAATACCTGACCATTTTAGGGTTTGATCAAACTTGATGCAGCTGCGCCTGATTGGACCTTCATCATCCAAACTGAGGACTTAGTATCTAAATTGTCCAAATAAATCCACATTCAAATTTGAGATGTGTTTTAGAAAACATGACATGCTATGTAAGATTAAAGCTTACTCCTGGTTTCATCTACTCTCTGTTTAGGAAACTGGAACCTTAATTTTACCTGTTTTAGGCAGAATGACATGCTCTCCATATATGTCTGCTTTGACTTGAGAATGTACATTACTGTATGTTTAAGGTAGCTGTTCTAAGTAAGCAAGTCCAAGATGATGAACGCAATTAAGAGCCAACACCCCAGAGCTGTTTTTTCTTTCTTTTCAAAGTTTTAACAGAATATGCAGAAGTATTGCAAAAAAATCTGACAATCATCAGGGTTTAATGTGCAGGACACGTCAAGTACATGTACCATTTTTGTTAGGGAATGGGGGTGAGTTGCCTGGTTGGCAAACAGTTTTAAATATCACTGTTGGGTTTCTTTCCCCTGCTTTCTCTGGTTTTCAAAATAAAGATGATTTCCTATATGCAAAACATTTTTCTTGTTTTGTACGCAGTACACTTGACAAGTGATGATTTCTCAGCTATTTAATGATGCATATACAAATTATAACATTTTTTAACATATACAGCGGCTAAGAAATTACATAGTAAACATCTTGATAAGAATGCTTGTTGTGGCCCTCAGCGTGAACCTGTTAGCCTGCATAGGTCCCATTCCATCAAATTGGCTTAATATTTCATTTTACTATAAACCCACATTGCAAAAGGCTCTCTTGAGTCACTGTTTTACCTCTTATGGCTTTTCCATTCTCTGACCTTAATAACTAATGGAGCTATGGCCATGGAAAGAGGGCAGGGCATGTCCATGTCTCTGCTCCTTAAAAGGAGTAGTTTCAGAGAAGTGCAGATTCCTTGACACTGGTTGATTTGAGTCTTATACACTCACTTGCCTCATTCATACCCCATTAGAGGTTAGGTGAGACAGGACATACTTAATTTCACTTAACAATTAGAATTTAAAGTGGTTAATCTAACGGTATTCTTATAAGTCTAGCAAAAAATCCTTCAGCATGGTCCTAAGCAGCCTTACCATGCCAAGTTACCATGTATCTGGCAGTGAGGCATGCCTCAGCTGTCCAGCAGTGAGCACTTCAGTTCCTTCCTGTTACTCTGTTACAAAGCATTGTTTTATCAATGTTTATCAGTCCTGGGCTAAATAGTGTTCACAAATAAGTTTGTTAACCAGCTTGGAGGAGGCTACCAGATGGGAAACATTTACCACAGCAGGACAACTGATAAGTTGTCATTGATATCTGTAATAAAACTAACTATCAAATACCTTTGATATTGTGATTGTCTTAACTTCCTGACACCCACTGTATTGTCCTGTGTGGGAGGCCCCACCCAGCTGGTAAGATATAGGCTAAAAAGACATTATTGGCAAATATTTGGCCCAGAGGCCTGTCTCATGGTACAAGTTCATCACATTTCTGTGATAGCAGATCCATAAAAACCTAACAGGCAATCCTTGATAACTGGTCTCACGAAGGTGGCTATAAACTCTCTAAGATCTGTGGAACAGTAATTTTCCAAACCAGTGAGGGTTATGTTGACATAAAAGAGGTGGGGTTTGTGATTCATAGCCAATCACATGCATCATTGGCAGATCCAGAGCAGCCAGTTCAAAACAAGATAGAACTATTGATGACTGAGGATAAATAAGTTTGATGCAGTGGAAAAAGTATTTCTGCAGGGAAAATAAAATGGTATACAAGCACATATGTAGAATATAAAATATGCAATTAAAAAAACTGCAAGCTAAAACAATAAAATAAAACTAGACTAAATCTGTGGGGTTACGTACTGCCAACAATCTCAACACTATGTAGACCGTAGAAGAGAGGAAATATGAGAATAATGGATGTTCTTTTTGACAAACTATTATGATGAACAGGCCAAATTATGAACAATCTAAAAATTACAACAGCAATAAAATAAGCCAAGCACAGAGAGCCCTGCTGGATGAAAACTGTGAAAATGCATGAATAAAAAGGATTATCTGAGCCCCATCATTAAGGCACAGTGGACTTACATTTTCATAAATGGGACACAAGGTTGTGTCTTTATACTGAGGCTGGGACAAGATTTTCTATTCACAAAGTCGACCTCAGGTTCCCCAGGGCTGCAGTGATGGAAAGGAGTGCAATCTATTGCACCAATCATTCTTAGGAATCCTATGAAATAATTTCAGTGAACATGATTTGCAACAGTAAATTTCATTTATTATTAGTAACTATTGTCAGCTGCCTTATAGAGCGAGATTGGGCAGATGGCCTGGAAATTCTTACTATCTGTGCACCCAAGTCCACAGGATTCTCTAAGACTGGTGATGGCATTTTTCCAGAGAGCTGATTTTTATATTTATATTTTTATATATATTTGGATCAAATAGCCTCAATGCTCTGGGGCTAGTTACTTTTGCGTTAATGGGCATATTGTTGATTTCCCATACAGAGATGTTCCTCAGTGATCAACAAATCAGAGTGTGTGAGCTTGCAAAGACCCATTTCAACCCCCAATACACATTAAATAGCATCAGTTTAAATACAGACACTATAAAATGCGCTTAAGCTACCATAGTGATGTATCCACTGTTGTGAGACCAAAAAAACAGGGTTAAGCCCATTAGTTCGCCAACGCACTACTTCATGAGACTGGCCTCTGGTCTGATGTTTACCTTTTCATATTTAAAATTGCATATATATCAATATTAAAATGGAACAGCACTGTTTATAATAAAAAAATATCTCAACCACACCTCCACAACTCTCCTTCCCATAAAATAGAAAATACAAATATTATCATATAAGCAACAACAGCTACTTCAGCTTGTGCTCGTTTCATCCACCTCTTCTTTAACTAGAGCTTGCCTTTCAGACCCCCAATGACAGTGCGGAGCAGTGCACAGTCTAAATATGCCACCAGTCCCCCATGGTTGGCCCAGCGGTCTGCCCCTTGACTCTCAGTATGGGGCTGGTGATAGGTGAGCTCTGCCTGGTGACCCTCCGTCCCGGCATCGGCCTGTAGACACTTGGTCAGGTCCACCACACCCCCTCCGAGGGCCCTGAGCAGGGCGTGCGGGGCGCAGGAGTCCCACTTAAAGGTGCTACCCTCTGAGAGGACGTAGATATCAGCCAGACCCTGGATGACACACAGGATCTTGTAGCCGGCTCCGGAGGCATACATCAGCTTGTCTGGGCCGCACAGCGGGGCCAGGGCTTCCTTCACCACCTGCTTCTCACTGGAGCTCAGCACCACCGACAGCCTCCCACCTCCTGTGCTCCCATCAGGTCCGTCTTTGCGTCGAGAGATTGAGCAGACATTGACACCTCCACATGACACACCCCAGAAATGCTTCCCTCTCCAGCTGTGTTGGGCACATGAAGTCAGATGGTGGTAAAGTGATAAGTTGTGTTGCATATTTTACTTGAAAGGAGAGAAAGATAAGAGAAATGAAGACAGCAACAGAGAAAGAGACATACAGAGGTGAAGAGAGTGATAAATACATTCATTCTCTGCATATACTGATATACATACACATATAGAAATAGCTAGATAATACTAGTAATTGAGGTTAGCCTTTTTGTTTATATGTTCACTAAATTCATGCATTTCTTTTATTCATAGTTCCCTTTAAAGCACTGTGTAAGCTGTTTGTAGTTTCTTTTTCTTCCTCTCCTTATGTCTGTTCTTCAGATCAAGAAACTTGCAGACAAATCATGCTAACAGTCAAGAAGCAATGTAAGATATCCACCCATATTCTGTAAATCTCGTTTTTTTGCCCACCAATTTAACCATATGAGAAAGAAAACTCAGCTTACGCCTTTCTTACGAGTCACAAAGTTGAGGGGTGGGGTGAGAATCCATTCAAATGCAACACTCACCTTAAGACCAATGTTGAGAGGCTACCTGTTGTTCTAAATGATGCAAGGACAATTAATGAGCTACAGTGAGGACCCTTTTGACTCAGTTGACACAAATCGTGAAATAAGCACATATCAGTGAGGAAGGCCAATGATGAGAATCATGTAGAATCAACATCAAATTATATGTTTATTCCACTTTTTTATGGTCAGTTGAGTCTAAAGGGTCCTCACTGAGATCAAATTGAATTTTGGAGCTGTGTGCACTTCTACTTTTTGTCATATCTTCACTTAAATCAACCCTCAGCAATTTTGCATAGTGCACCTAGTGCACTATGCAAAGTGTTTGAAATCAAAAGAAGACTTAGTAGATTTACATAACACCCTTGCAACTGAAGAAAAAAAAGAAGAAAATGGTCTTCTGTAGTTGCATATAAATGCAGTCTCTGTTGATGGCATATTTCCAGAGTGGTGACAATCACATGTTGCCTTTTTACTTACCCACCACCTGCTGGATCTTTGTAGTTGAACGGTTGGTTGATGACACCCATAACTGGTTCTCCTGTGCTGCGGAGGTAAGCCCCGATCAGAACCAAAGCACAGTGCAGACCTGATGGAGACAGGTGGCCCTCCTCCAACACCTCCTCACGACCTTCAATATACTGGCTGGTAGCATCTGAATTGAAAACCGCAGACACAAAAACAATTCAAAATGAAGTCTGAACTGCACGCCACAGTGTGTTGGAATGCAATCAAAACAACAACATTACAACAACATTTTACCTATAGGGTCAATCCAGATGCCGAGCTCTTTGGGGCTCACGGGGACATTAAGACCCTCAGTACCCGTTTCTATGGTTGCTGGATCTTGGTGGATGGCTCGTGCCAGGAGAGATGCTGCTGTGCAATCGCCATCCAGCACGGTGGCCAACAGCGCTGCAGTCTCCTCCTCTGTCGCACACACTGTGACCGTCACACTCTCTCCTTGGTGACACAGAGCGAAAAGCACTGAGTCGTTACTGGATTTTGCATGTTCACAACAGAGTGCACAGGGTTAAGGGTATTTTCAGCCATATTTGATAAAGAATTCAACAATTACAGACTGTATAGTATGTAAGCTTCCCTTCTCATGGCCTTCTAAGCCATGGTTATGGTTAGAGTTAATGTTAGGGAGCACTGCATTGCAGGCAACTTTCAGGGCAAAAAGTACCCTGGACAAACATGCCTCACAATACAACTGCACTGTGAGGCTGCCTGCAGACAGATTCTGCTCCTTAGAGCTAAATTCTCATTGGAGACTGGAGGAAGGATCTGAAAATAGGACGGTAAAAGTCCAGTGATAAATTATGGTTTTCAAGTTGTTGAATGACTAAATAAACTAGAGATGACCACTTTATTGGATATAATCCTAATCTATCCAAATACTGGTTATGCATATAACTGAAGGACCCTCAAATTAAAGTAGACAGGCTGCTTTAACCTCATAGTCACTCACATTCAAAGTTAATAGAGTATGGAGAGATACCATGCAACACTGCTTTGCTCCCAAACACATACAGAGTTCAAAATGTAATATGAAGTAATTACCAAGGCCATTTTCAAACTTGTTGGACTCCTCTCCGTGTATGAAGCCTATCATTTCAGGGAACTAAACAAAAGAGTAGAGAATGAGATGATTATAATCATATAGACTTGCTGCGTTATTGTTGAGAATTACACAATATTTTCTACAAATAAACTACCACTGATTCACCCTTGTTGAGGTGACCTACCTGAGCTCCAACATCATGACGGATCATCTCTTGGATCACCACATCAGCAAGTGTCTTAAAGTCCTGGACAAACTTCTTGTTTTTATCATCTCCAGTCTTCTCTTGTACCAGCAACTGAAACAGGGGAGCCTCCTGCCTGCAGACCCGAGCCACATTAGCAGCTTTCTCAGCCACCCGGAGCAAAAGCCGCAGCAGATCAGCCATGCCTAAAACCAAGAGAGAAAGAGAGACTTTTGTCAAAACAGGGAGCATCTAATGTGTGCTAGAGAGAGAGAGAGAGAGAGAGAGAGAGAGATCTGAGCAGGTCACAGTTTCAGAGACATGCTGAACTAATTTTAGCCTCAAAATGAAAATAGGGCAATTCTGAAAAAAATAAGACTGTGTGAGGGATGTGGCTTCAATTGTTTCCAGTGTAAAATTGCACAGTGTCTCTGGTAAAGACAAACAGGCGGCTACCAGATTTGCAATGAGCAATCCTTTACAAATTAGCACTATGGTGATTTCATGATTATAAGGAAACTGGGTAAATGTCACAGCAAATATCACCTCGTAATGACATTAGAATGAACAGCTAAAATACCATAAAAACATACGGTCTCTACCAAGATTGAATGCCACAGTCAAGCTATGAGTGATGTTAGGAATATTATACAGAAGAAACACTGTGGTAAATAGCGTAGCTGAGGACATTAAAAGTCGGACCAAAAACCTTAAAAACTGTAAGTCGCGTGAGATGATTGAAAGCTTACCTAAAGCTAGGTTACAAACTGCTGCTTTCCTTTCGTTCAGCGCGTATCGTCTGTGCTTCTCTCGGCTCTATTTTCTGACCCGACCTGCAGTCACAACACGTAAAGAATGGAGTAACTATATGAGACAGGTCTTAGTCTGACAGCAGTTTACAATGTACCGTGTGTGGTACTCTAACAGCAGTATTAATGCCCTTACTTAAAATTGTCATCTGCCTGTTCTTGTTTCATTACGTCAACACGAGCTTCCTATCGGAAGGGCGGACGATTTCTAGGCTGACAAATACAAGGTTGAGTCAGGCGGGGCGTGTAGCATGGACGTATTTTATGTAAACCTGACTGTGGAGCGGTTCATCCGTGATAAGGTAATTTGACCCAAATTCAGTTCTGTCAGTTTATAAACAGGGTTGTAACACGTTTTGTGCAAGCGAAACCCTTGTGTTACCCAAGTCATTATGTAATTTTCCCCGTTCGGACCTCTGTGTGTCCCTCACTCGTTAAACACAATTCTTATTGCATACTCCTGATTCTGGGCCGGAAGTAATGCATTTAAATGTTGCTTCTGCCCTGTTAGTTTCAAAATAAAAGTTCTTGAGACACTAAACTTAAACCCCTTTCTTGTGAAGCATGACATCTAATGACATCTAAAATGTCCATGGATCCTTTCCCAGAGAACTGATTGTTGAGGAAATGGGTTTTTTGTTAGTTTGTTTGTTTTGATTCTGTGAATATGACCTGCCCTGGAGCGGTGTAGGTGTGCAGCCTAATAACCCCCTTCATTTTAAGAACTTAATAAGGTGTGCCATGCAGTGAGGCCTATTTCACAGATTCTGTCATCTAACCTAATTATGGCCCTACTCAGATGGTAATACTAAAACATTAGTACTGGAGGTATGGATTACCTTTAGGAGGGGCTAGCAGTGCTGTTGATCTTAATTTTTCAGGCACTGACTATCCTATACCCATTTTACCTAGATTCCATTCCTACCAGCTTTTTGAAAAGGGTTTTGATTGCTTGCCTGCTGATGTGTTAAATATTGTCAATCAGTCACTGCAGACTGGATGATTTCAGTTTTTGCACCTGCAATGGTGTGACCTCTTTTCGGAA
>OMKZ01027635.1:0-10575 GCA_900302535.1 Neoniphon sammara
GCTATAGCAATCAGTGATAAAGAATAATGAAATGCACCTTTATTTCTGTGCCCTAAAAACAACAGTGTAGCTCTTTAGGGAGGGCAAGTATGTGTGTGTGTGTGTGTGTGTGTGTGTGTGTGTGTGTGTGTGTGTGTGTGAGTGACCAGAGTGCAGCTCTAACCAGGCTCCAGGGACCAGAGATGTGACTTCAGCATGGCCAGGCTCTGATAGTGGTAATTACCTTTTGTTGGATTCTGTACATCCCCTACTGTGTGCTTGACTTGGCTTCTGGCAGCCTCTGGACAACGCACACGCACACATACACACACACACACACACACACACACACACACACACACACACACACTCAGAATACAGAAGCTCTTGTCCTGAATCTTTTTTCATTTATTGTACTTACAATCCAGGCAAACTAACTACTAACCCAGCCTAAATGGACACAAATCCTACAAATTTGTAGGAAAGCACCATAATAGGTTGACATGTACCATTTGGTGCCCTGAACTTCATAGTGAACTGGTACCAAATGCAGAACTGAAGCCACTGCAAAAATAAACATGCAATTTACGATAACCGAGAATATTCATTTTCTCATTTGTTGTCATATAGTAAAATGACAATTTCTCAATTCAGTTGAAATTGCAGTTCCTTTGCACAAAATCATTGACTTGAGGATTCCATGAAAATCAGAACAGTAAAACATGTTAGCCTTCCTCTATAGTAAGTGTATACTTATTTTTTCAGTCCCATCATGGACAGATCCGCAGATCTCATTTGTTTGTAATGGAGGAAAGGAAATTTGTCACCACGGCTAATAGGCACTATTTTTGCAACTACTCCAATTCTGCAAACTTTCAGGCCATCAAACTGTAAATATCTAACAATGTTGGTACTTTTACAGCAGTCTGAAGAACTTTGCCTGTTTCTACTTGGATATACTAAACTGTTTTTTTTTTTTTTTTTGTGGCTACCAGATGAAGTTTGGATGATCCAGTGCTTCAATATGAGTAACAGTGAAGCTGAATTTTTATGGTGATATTACTTTATTATTAGCACAGATTACCTGTCATCCAGTTCATTATAAGCAGTTGTTTTTTTTTTTGTTTTTTTTTCCTGCAGATATTTTTATTGTGGTCAAAAAAGCATTTTCTCATGTTTTATTTTTGGTTTGTATTTCCTACTACTACTAGATATTATTTCATGCATATAATTGAATGCTTATTTTTTTGGTATATTCTGTAAACCAAATATTTTCTTATGATAGGCCAAATTTGATTAAGCCACATGTGCATTGAAGGTTATCTGGGGCCAGTTTGTGGCCCCAGATAAAAAGAGTCCAAAGTCATGTTATGGAGGGACAAGTGATTGCATTCACTGGCCCTCACGTGTACCACAGCAGCCTTTTTCTGAGCAAGGAAAACCCATGATGAGGGTATCATTGTGGTAATGACAGTGCTTGGTCAGCAGGCATAAAGGCCTATCATTAAGTATTTTAACTGTGATGGGTAATGTAGCAATACACTACTAATAACAGGCCTAGAGGTTTTACTTAGTGCTCATCAATCTGTATAGTCAATTAAAATGATTTTAATCATTGTGACTCCAAATTGATCTAACCTCAGTTTGTGCTAACAACAATGGAGCTGAATTAGGCTCTGGCTAATGAAGGACAGATTGGATTTCATTTTGTCAGTGGATGAATTTAGTCTCGTTTCACTCTGCAGAGTTTTCCAACATAACCTCTTCATTCAGAATTTCCAATTAGCACCATGCTGGATATTCACTATGCTGTATATGAGGCACAATTTTAATTGAGCTGCCAAACACAGGTGCCACTTTTAAAAGGAATTGAACTGGTCTACTCTCCTTGGTGTGGCCTTTGCCATTTTTTTTGTAAAAACACACTTACCAGCATGTCATCCTACAGTCTCCACTCAGAAGCAACCACCTCAGGTCCCTGCCCTATATGTGTGAGAGACTGAGCAGAATAGTGTCTTAACAGAGAGCTGCAGTGAAGCTGGGTTGGAGGCAGGAATGGGAGAAAAGGCAGAGGACACAGATGAAATTATATCATGGTACAGAGAGCCTAGTGACACTGCTGAGAAATGAACTTTATTTCAATGCTCATCTCCTTCACATGTACACACACACACACACACACACACACACACACACACACATACACAGGGCATAAAGCTCCAGAAGCAGCCCACTTACCTGGTATTCTCACTGTCCATTATTCAAAGGTTTGGGGAGTGGAGTGGTTCTGGATGGACGGATGAATGTGTGGGAGGCAAAGAAGTAGAATGGATGAGAGGAGAGCAGAAAAGAAGAAAAAAAATTGTCCAGGCCAAATGGAATTATTCAGCTGCAATTAGGGATGGGGCGATTTTCGATCAGATTGCATATTGGCGATCGAAGGGATTGATTGTGATTGGTTTTTCGTACAATGATATTTAAGGCGATTTTTTAACTAATTTACTGTCATAAGATGTCTAAGAAATAATCTGTAGCATCTGCGCCCTACTGTGCACTTGTTGCCTGTTGCCGTCTCTTTTTCACAGATCTCCTCTGTTCTTCATGTGCTTGCTTGCTCAACACTTTTCTCTGTGCACCATATGTGGTGTAATGTTATGGATATAATTTGGACTGATAGTCAAGATAAGAGAGGCTAAAATAATGTTAAATGGACATGATGCTGCATCGCACTAAGTACAGACACGGACTTTTTAAAAGGAGACATTGTTTGAATATAGGAGACATTGCTATTAAATATGTTTTTATGTTCACACACTTGTATGAATGTTTATGTAATTCTAACTTTATTGCATGAAGAAAGCAAATTAAGCGGTGTGTGGCTTTGTCTTGTGCTGGAGAAACACCGCCCACAGGCCAGTGATAAAATGACCAGAAATATCACTATAGGCTACTATCTTTCTTTTTATTCATAAAAGGAATACCTCACACATAAATTTGGACAACAGCAAATAACTTTATTACTCTTATACTGTAAATCCAAAACATGGAAGGGACAAGGCACATTTAAATCGCAAGGTCAGTGCTTTAAAATAATGTGCTTATATCGTAAATTCCAAAAAAGCAAATCTATTACAGTCTAATAGTCTCATAATTAGACTATTTGCATAGGTAGAAGAAATGCTCACACAAATAACCAAAATAAAATTTTGAGCCAAAGACAAGTTTGTCTTACATAGGTTAAATAAATTAATAAAAAAGTGGCTGCCAACATAATTATCACTTCAAAATAATGTGGGCCTGTTCAGCTTAGGCTTACTAAATGTTTGTTTGGAAATTATTTGCCAAGAAAAGAGGCTCAGGCTGATTTGGCACAAAACCTACCAATAGCCTATATTACCAAATAAATAATAGGCTATAATAAACAAAATAACATACGACAAAAAAAAAGCTCAGTAAAAGGTAGATTTCCTTAAAAAACAAAAATGTTACCAACATGAAATCACTTCAAAATAATAATTAGTGGTCTGCCTGTCCTTCACTGGTGCACATCTTTTATATAGCTTGCAGATAGGCTGTGTTATGTCTTTAGGCTCACCGTCGGTATCTGGGTAAAACCCATAATATGCCCAAATAGCAGATGTGGGGTTCTTTTTTGGTACTAAGTTGCTGTCGGCCATGCTGGTGAGTAACTGTACAGATGTGCATGTTGTGACGTAACTCCACCCGCCCCCTCTGGTGATTGGATCGCCTGTCGGCGATCTCCAGTGACCACGATTGGACGATATGAAAATAGAGATGATTGCCCAACCCTAGTTGCAACTGCAATTTTAAAAACAAGAGGTGAGAGGTCAACACTGCCATTTTACTGCCTATTACAGTCACTGCATTTACATGCACTTTAGTAATCGGGTTTTTTGTCATATATGGGCGGTTGTCTTATTTCTCAAATGCATTGTAAATGAGAATCTCCATAATCAGAGTAAGGGATTAAGAGAAATCTGGCTAACATAGGTGGATTTCTGCTAGAGAACAAATTATCGGGACATGTAAACCTTTGCTCGGGTTTCTGAACAGTTTTTAGTGTGCGCATGTGCAGGACAAGAAAGTTGATAAGGAAAGTGACATGATAAGCACAATAAACACACTGTATAATGCCTGACAGCATAAAAACCTCCTGTTCTAGATGGTTGTTGAAGAATGCTTAATAATTTTATGTCAACATTAAAGGAATACTCTAACGTTTTAGGCAAAATCCCCTTTTTCTGACTTACTCAGACTGAGACAAGATGTTCAATATCATTTTCACCTCTGTACGTCCATTGGTTTGGTTTTTATGGGATGCATTTTGTGTTAGCTTAGCATAAAGACTTGAAGTCTACAGGAGTCATTAGTTTAGCTTTGTCAAAGTGAAAAAATAAATCTTACAGTAACCCGGAAGCTTACACAATATATATATCATGATATATATCAATATATCATGTGTACATGATACATCTCTTGTAATTAAAAAAAAAAAAAAAAAAGTTTTAGGAGAAGTTAGATGGTAGGAACTCTAACCGTTGAACACAGACAGAAGGATACATGTGTTCAGCAGTTATAGTTCCTACCATCTGGGGCTGCCCCCTACCAAAGATTTTCCTATTCGACAAGTTGCCGCATGATTATATTAATTTAATTATTTAAATATATATTTTTGCGGGTTGTCAGAAAATAGTTTGAGTTCTGGGTCTGAGAAAGAATGCTAAAAGTAGCATGACACGAGCTGCCCGTTAAAGCTCCTGTAGGTTACTTTTTTACTTCGCAGTTCTGACAAATCACTATTACACACAGAGTCTGAGCCAAAATAAATGCATTGAGGAAAAAATCTGGTCTTCGGGGCTGCTCCTCGGGCTGTAATCTCGTTTGTTAAAATCCACTGTGCCCTAATGTAAAAACCAATCAGGGAAGGAAGCATTGCTATCTCAGCAACAGTCACATCCCATGCACACACAACGTGCACGGCTGCTGCATACGCTCACTTTCCTGACTTAGCTTAGCCTACCAGAACCACAGTATGTTAACTTAGCTTACTGTAGCTACAGAATGGCAGAGAAGGAAGCCTCTCCAATTCATAATCCCCCATCACATCGGCAACTGAGGCACATGCACGAGTGTGTATGTGCATAGGAAGCACTTGGAGAAGGTACTGAATCTCAGGTGGGTGTTTTTTGAGCTTTTTGAGTTTAAATTTCTGACAAAGTTCCATTCACTCTAGAGAGTTACCTACAGCAGCTTCAACGACACCGGCAAAAGCAGTAATGATTCTGAAATGGATGCACCTATAGAGAGAGGTGCACATAAAGTTAAACATGGAGTAAGCCAGGTAATTTAGCTTCCTCAGTCCTTCAGTCCTAGTGACAGAAAAGAGCTGCACAGCAGAGATGATGGCTTTGTATGTTTACATCCACAAATAACACCATGTTATGGCAAGCAAATATCAATATAAGCAAACCCTGTGTAATTTATGAGCCTAACACTTAATAAAATCAAGCAACCTAAGAAAATGTATTCACTGGTTCCCCCTGGATTGAATTAAACTGCAGAAACAATCCCCATTTATCATTGTATTTATCTATCTCATTTATTAGGCTATAAGATATTCTCTCAAAAGCCACCAACTCACCCAGTTCTGACAACCAATCCTGAATTAAGGGACCTTCTGCAGTTTTCCACTTTCTCATTATTATCTGTTTACCAATCATAATACTTGTCTGAATCCATTGTGCTAAGGGTTTTACAATTTGGTCAGTGGATTGAAGATTTCCAAGTATATATACACCAGGATTAAACTCATATTCTACCCCTGCAACCTCTGTAGTGTACTCATGGATTCTGGACCAAAAGGTCTGTACCTTTGAGGATGACCGCAGTGCTTGGACTAAGTCACTGACCTCCCCGTTACATCTCCAACAGTCTGGTGTTTCTTTCAAACCCAGTCTGAATAACCTGCTAGGGTACCAGTAAAAGCAATGGAAAATTTTGAATTGTATTAACCTTATTCTGATATCTCTGGAGACCTGTTTGGTAATCCCAATTATTTTATTCCACTCCTCTTCTTCAAATGTGGTGCCCAAATCCCTTTCCCACAGTAGTTTAAGAGCTATGGTGTTCTTGTAGCTTGATTTGTTAATAAGCATATTATAATAGTGGGAAGCCCCATGCCCTGTCTCTGCAATGTGCAAAATTTTCTTTATAAGATCCATGCCCTGAGGAGGAGTACATATAGAGCCAAAAGTACTGGCAAGAAGATGTCTCAATTGAAGATATCTCCAAAACTGATTGTTAGCTAAATTGAACTGGTCAACAAGATTTTCAAATGATTTGTGGACACCTTCTTCATAAAGGTCACCCAAGATTTGAATGCCCTTACTCACGCATTCCCTCCATATAACTGGGGATTTACCAACAAGGAGTTTGGGGTTAGCTCATATACCAGAGGACAGACTTAAATATGGGTTTATTCAGAATATACCAGACACTTTCCTCCAGATTCCCTGTAAGTAAGAGATGATGGGGTAGGTTCGGGCATTTGGTGGCATTCTGGCAGATATGAATAATAATGGGGCAAGGGAGGTGCATAATGACTGTTCTATTGTATACCATGGAGGAGCTCTTTTGGGAGGAAGTGCCCAGTGTGACAGGTGCCTCAGGCTAAAAGCATAATAATAAAATACCAGATTTGGGAGGCCCAGACTGCCTTTTACCACAGGTTGTTGTAGTTTACCTAGATGTATTCTTGGCCTTCTGCCATTCCAGAAAAAATTGTTACATAGTATATCAAAATGTTTGAAATATTCAATAGGAATAGTCAGTGGTAGAGACTGAATGAGATAGTTCACTTTGGGAGCACAATTCATCTTTATGATATTAACCTTACCCCCCAGTGAGAGAGAGAGCGGAGACCATCTTTCCATATCTGTGTTGATTTTATCTAGAAGTGGGTCAAAATTACATTTCACTATGTCCCTTAGCTGCCTGTGAAAGAGTATACCCAAGTATTTAATTCCCTTAAGGGGCCAGTGGAATAAGCCAGCTTTAAATAGTGATTTTGGGCAATAGGAGGTCAGGGGGAGGGCTTCGACTTTGTCCAATTCACCCATTAACCAGAAAAATTTGAAAAAGATTTTACAATTTTAAGAAGGCTGGGTATATGGATTTGCCTGGGTCTGTAACAAAAAGCAAAATATCATCAGCGTAAAGCATGAGTTTATGATTGGAGCCCCCAATTGTGACCCTGGTAATATTTGTGTCTTTATAAATTGCTGCAGCGAGAGGTTCTATAGCCAAACAAAAAAATAACGGAGCGGCAAGCCTTGCTGGGTCCCACGACCAAGTTTAAAATATGAGGAAATTATCCCATTGGTTTGAACCGCTGCTTGTGGGGCACTGTATAATAAAATCTCTAGCATGAAAAAAAGATAGCCCCACTCCACGCAATCAAAAGCCTTTTCAGCATCGAGTGAAATGGCTACAGTGAGTGTACTGTTGTTCCTGACTGCCCACATTATATCAATCAAGCATCTAATATTATCAGAGGCAAATCTATTACAAATGAACCCCACTTGGTCAGGGTTTTTTAGAAGGGCTATGATTCTACTAAGGTGATTAGCAAGGATTTTAGAAAGTATTTTAGTGTAAAAAGATATTAGAGAGATTGGCCAGTAACTTTTGCCTTCAGTAGGATCTTTGTCTTTTTTACAGATTCAAGATATTAGAGCCTGAGATAAAGTGGGGGGCAACTTCCCTCTTTCAAATGCCTCATTATACATTCGTAACAGAAGAGGAGTGAGCTCATCTGAAAAACACTTGAAAAATTCAGCTGTAAGTCCTTCGAGCCCTGGTGCTCTACCAGACTGCAAATTCCTAATTACCTCAGTTATTTCTTTGGCCGTGATCAGGGCATCAAGGGTTTTGCGCTGATCTGCCTTCAATTTAGGGAGGTCTAACCCTTCCAAGAATGAGAGAATTTCATTCTTTGTGCAAGGTGAAGATGAAGTTTATAGTTCCATATAAAATTTTTTATATCAGTTTTATATCAGTTTTATGTCAGTTGACTTTGTCATGAGAACCCTCCCCTGAGACTGGATGGCAGTTATTGTGGCCATAGATTCCTGTTGTCTAATGTAACGAGCCAAAACTTTTCCACCCTTATCCCCAGATTCAAAATACTTTTGCCTGACTCTAAACAGTCCAAATTCGGCCTTCTGTGAAAGAATATGATTATACTCATATTTTAGCTGTGTGAGTAGCTTCAAATTATGTGGGGGTTTTCCCCCACATACATGTCCCCTGCTTCCCACGTTGTGCCTGCTGATGGGGCAGAAGCAACATTTGTATCAATGAAAAGATCAATCTGAGTTTTCAACATAGCCTTAAAGGCATCGTCTTGCATGAGGGAGGAATTCAATCTCCATCCCAGAGATTTCCTTATTCTGTCAATGGGAATCAGGTCAAGCGTCACCCTAGCATGATCTGATACTAATATATTACTTATTGTACATGATATTGTAAATGGGAGCATTTCTTTAGAGATAAAGAAATAATCAATCCTTGTGAACATGCTATGTACTGCTGAAAAAAAGTATAGTCTCTCCCAGTGGGATTGAGCAGGTGCCACATATCCACAAGGCCCAGGGCAGAACATAGTTTCTTAATTGTAAATAATGATTTCGGAGATCTAGATTTACTGGGGGCACTTCTGTCTAAAACTGCATCCATAACAATATTCATATCCCCTGCCCAAATAATTGGATAACTGCCCATATCAGTCAATTTGCATTCGAAATTAGTATAGAACAGGGGAGCATCATCATTTTGGGTATATGTATTAGTTTGTATTAATGTTTTCCCCTGTACTTCATCTAGAATAATAAGAATTCTCCCATCATCATCATTTACCTCTTTTAGACATTTAAATTGTAATTATGTAGGAATTCTTAATTCTGCCAAGTGCTGGGGGACTGATACGCAATTGCCTGCTGCCTGTCATGAGTATCTGAATGCACTGTGGCTCATGACATAATCTGCTCACACTTGTCTATGAAATATAATATGCAGCTGTTGATCAGGTCTAGCTGGTCAGTATGAGCGTCGGGAGTCTTTACAGTACAGACAGTATGTGGACGGGCCATTCAGGGAGCCCATTCAGGGTGATGCTAGGATGAGTGATGATAAAGTGTAACAAGAGGTTTTGAAGGACACCAGTATGAGGAATGCGGTGGAGACGTAACCTATGGAGGTGGTGTCATGACTTGGGCTGGGTTTGCCGCTGTCATACACACAGCTGATTCCACACAGACCACAGGTTTACCTAAATGCACGTGTGCTGCTGTTCCACCAGTAATGCTAAAATATCTGAGCTGAAACCACGTCTGTCACCGTCATGGATGTCCTTTGAAGAATTAGCTGTAGGTGCTAATAGAGAGCATTCTACCACCCGAAAGCCCCGTGAGCTTCTTTTTGAATGGTCATCAAGTGTAAATCTGAAAAAGGCAGCTTTCATATTATTAGCTTTTATTTGAGTCCAACACAAACCTCGTCAAATTCATTCACCGCTGTTTGGGTCTGTTTGAGTTCCTGTTGTGTCTTCTTACTTCTCTGTGGTTGACTCAGGCGTTACAACACCTTTTCCTGCATGCCACGCACGCTTCCTGTTTGTCCTTTGGAATCGCATGAAAGTCCAGTCCTAAGCTGTCTGACAGTGTTTGCCCCTTTTTGGTTGCCATGTGGTTTGGAGGAAACCTCACGCTTGGAGGACTCACGTGTTCCTGTAACATCAGAACATCCATAATGCATAGTGTAGGCAAGGCTGTGAAGAGGTACAGGGAAAAGAAACTACACTGTTTCTCTTATAGGGCTTTTTCACAGCAGCCATATTGACATGAAATAGCAGGTAAACACAGGTGTAACTAATGACATTAATGAATGTTCAGTTCCATTTAATTGAGCTAGAGTCCTGCCATCGTTCATGCTGCTCACTGGAAAGACTCTGCTACACTTAAATGGAGCAGAACCTTCATAAATGTTATTAGTAACACCTGTGTTTATCTGCTATTTCATTTCCGAATGGCTGTTGTGAAAAAGGTCTGTACCGGTGAAATGGAGGCCACAGCTAAATAGAAACAGGCTGAACTTCAGAGTGAGGTAAATGCAGTGCAAAATATCTCTGCAAATCATTTCGTCTCCAAGTTCTGCCAATCGGGTGAGATAATTCCACAGGTTTCCTCGGCAGAACCAAGGATAACTCCAGTAGTATCAAGAAAATGACACTTGTTCAAGGGCATTTCTGAAACAACATGAGAAACAAGTGCAACTTTGTCTCCCCATTGGCAAACTTTTTTTCTTTTTTTTGACTTTAAGAAGACCAACATTCGAAGCCTCAGTGTTAGATAAATGACTCATTAAGATGGATATATTTTTTCACTTTGTAGGACTGACTCTTCAGCCTGTGAATGGCGGTGGTGTTAGGTATCCAGCTAAGGGCCAAAATATATAATATGACGGGGGAGGGGGTGGGCAACAGTGTGATGAAACGCCCAAGACTCCTGACCTCCGTGT
>OMKZ01027637.1:0-22339 GCA_900302535.1 Neoniphon sammara
CACATGGTTAGTGGTTATGGTCATAAGAGACAGCAGAAAGACGTCTAATAAATAAATCAACCAAATCTGAAACCAAACACTCACATTTCTTCTTCTGACAAATCCATCCTCCCAGATTCCTAGATTTCCTTGTAAAACATGCATAACATTGACACAGAACAACTTACACACACTTATAAAGGTTTGTTTTGTTTGTTTTCCTTCTGAACTCCTCTCCTCCCCAAATATAAAGTGAAAACCCTTTGACCCATTAAGCAATATTACCTGTTAATGATGTACCTGTTACTGATGTTGACAAACTCTTAATGTATTAGGTTTTCTAAACTAAGATTATGAATCCTGGTGCATCAGAGTAGATCACTGCATCTTGCACCATCCCTGGAACAAAAAAATAAAATGATAATAATTATTCAAGATTTGAAGATAGATCACAAATACCTGCAAACTTAAGTGTTAACCAAGGTTTACCACATTAATGACAGGTAGAATTAGCCCTAACACAGTTTTGTCAAACACCTCACAATTTTATTCATTTTACTTTCAACCGTCTTTGTCGTTGTCATGGAAAAGGTTTTACAATGTTGGCAATCAGACGTCATGTGATTCTTTTATGATTTACGTCACGTGTTGAATGCACAGTCACAACTTGAGTTTCAAGTTCTCTGGCTGCATGAGGCCTCCTTGTGAATCATTGATCTGGGGCTGGCCTTGCTCAACCACATGCCTCATTGAACATGTCTCAGTTTAGGAGCTACTTTTCAATTTGGCATACACATAACCAAAGACGTTTAGAGTATAGCAATTTCTATACTCTAAATGTCTTTGACACAACCCACCAAAAAACATTGCAATGAAACTTAAATTTTGCTTGGTGGCCTATGCACCAACTTTTTAAGACATCTCAAACTAAGTTTATGAATAACATACACTATTGCATTTGGCTAACATCTTTAACATCGGTTTTCAGAACCTGGGCAGCCTTGAAAGCCCTTTTATTTCTTGCAAGCTAGCTAAGGTTAGCTAAAAATAGCCCACTAGCGTATGCTGTGCGCTAACCGCCCGGCAGTTGTTGCTAAAAATCCAGTTTATTATAAATGAGCATTTTAAAGGCATAGCATCGAACAAGTCAATCTAAATAAATAAATCTAAATAAAATGACCGGTAACTAATGAGAGCAGCAGTCAAAAAATCCTCTTACCTGGCTTTTCCCCCCATTAGCCTCGGCTGATGCATTTTCAATAATATCAGAAAACTGACTACTATGAAATTATTTTCTAGTAACGCTATAAGCAGACTAGTGAGAAAACACATCTGTCACAAGCACCTATAAAACTTGATTTTGCCTCTGTTTAGGCTACAGGTGTGTGTAGCAACTCCTTTTAGTATAATACTGCAAGTAATGTTGGTCGCATCTTCCCGGCAGTTTTTAATTTTTTTTTTTATTTTATTTTTTTTTTTAAATCAGTTGTAAGACCCACAGACTATAGCCTACTGACTGATGCTGCAGTGTTACTTTTATGAAGTATATAAACATCCAGGAAGTTTTGCTCAGGTTGTACTTACAGGTGATGAGGTGGGTATACTGTTAGGTAGATGGGTAAATCACTAAGGAGAAAATAGGTACACTGGCCTATATATTACAGTATATAGGCTTTTTGTCAGATGTGGGTATATTGGAAATTGTTAGTAAAAGAGGTGAATAATACTCTGAATACCTGCGTATACCCTCCACTACACTGCTGGTTTTGCCCAAATTTTGTGGGTAGTAGATTGAAAACAGGAGGTCTCACTGAATGCAGACATTCTCAATTTTCAGACATTATTTCCTTTAATAATTTGACAAGATTTTTTTGTTTAGTTTTATTTTTACCTAAAAGTTGACTGCAAGGACCTATGGGATTTTGCCAAGAGGGACAGAGACCAAATAGGGCATCAATAAGGTGTCCTGTTATCTTAACAAGCGACTCAGCTGAATTAAGCAAAAGTACCCTCATGTAACCCAGTCTGCTTTCTGGAGTGCAACTTTACATCAGCAGTATGTTTCTGCTCTACTTTGTAGATACAGTACATGTTTGCAAATTTGAAAAATGAGTGTGCGCAGATTAGTGCAGTGACTATTTGTTGGGAGAAGCTAAAGGACTATATGATTTCTGTAATATATTTGTGTATCGAGTATGGCTGCAGCGATATACTGGCTTCATAGCATACTGCAGTATAACAGTTATACCGTGTACATTTGCTTATCTATGGTATTGAATTCTACCATATTAGTGTTTTTTAAAAAAAGGTTTCAAGTTCATGTCTGTCAGGACATAGTAGTTTGTGAAATTATAATAAAGTGTTTGTTAAACAACAACAAAAAAACCTTGTAACCATTGTAACTGATAATAATAATAATAATAATGATGACAATAATAATAATAATAATAATAATAATAATAATAACAACAATGGTATAATACTATATACCATGATACTGTGATATAGTCTGAGATGGTTTTCATTTTCGTACCGTGAAAATCCCATACCGTAGCAACTCTCGTATCAAGCACACATGATAAAAATTATTTCAGCAGCTTTCTATATGACAGTTTTCAAATCCAAATTTTATTACAGTTTTTCAACAGAACTTAACCAACAACAATTCAAAGACAATAATGAATATAAACCCTAAATAATGAATAAAACCGCAAACAATTTTTAATGGTTCCATGCTCTTGTAAGACAATTTACTCAAGCACTTTTAAACTCAAGGCCTGATAATTTTCAAATAATTCAAATGACAAAATCAAACATGGATCACATCATAAATAGACTATATGAAAGTGTAAAACTTCAGGAGAAACAGGCAAATCAATTTACAGTATTTACAAGGAACAATATAATGGTCCTACTGTAAATTTTTGACTAAGACAAGCAAAAGCACCTGTTGAAAGGGTTCGTAATTTGAGATTGCATTTCAAGGCCAGCAGAATAAGAAAAGTTAAACCATTCTAAGTGCGAAAGAGAAGAAGTCAGTTTCACGAGGTAATTAAAGTCCGATTGGCAATGAGTGCTGTAAGACGAGCTGCTGGAGGTCATGTTGGAATACAGCAGGTAAGTTTGGCCTGTAATAGTCGCTTACTGACAGCATGGGCAATGTAATCTGAAGCAAGCCCAGAGGGTGGCTGAGGCCATGGAGTAAGCCTGCTGGCATTCCTACAGTTAGATTGTAAACACTGCATCCTATAAACTTTGAATTACTGTCTCACATACATTGTGTACTGTCTGCAATACTAAATTTAAAACACATACTATTTCTGGTGCTGGATTTAATCATGCTTGCACATACTGTCCTTTAACTGCAGTTTAACAAAGACAACATCATTAAAACTTGCTCCCAAAGCCCACCTTGGCACATCAATTTGTATCCAAGCAAATGGACGAGAGCAGATGTGATCACAGAGAACGCCCAGTGTAAGTCCTGCTGGAGCCTGGGAGTGCATGCGGCTAATGCATAACAGTTGAGAAGAGGCTAATGATGGTGGTTCGAGAAACAGTGCAAGCCAAATTCATATGACTATGAGAATCAGGCCTCCTAATTCTGTGCAGCAAATACCCAGCCAAGTGGCCAATTCCTTCATGAAACGTTTGACATCAACAAAAATCGTAAGAGTTCCTCTAACAAGAGCCAACTGCTAAGAGTCATTGTTAGGGAGGCATAGGTACAGATTTTTACTGAGAATTAAAAATTCACAAATCATCAACCAATAGAAAAAAAATCATTCATGTTCATGTGTTTTTTTTCACCTACATTTTCAGTGCTGAGGATTCCAAAGGAACACAGTGAATTTCACTGTGTATCTTGTGAGGTCAGCCTCATTAAGCAGTGCAGAGATAATGTTTAGGTCAAGGCTACTGTGCCTTCAGCAACACACCCCTCATCTCTTTTTCTCAGCACGAGCTAGGACAGTGATAAGAAGCTGGTGGAAGTTTATACCCAGTAAGATCCCCAACACCGGTCTGTAAATACCACACCCTGCCCAAGCTACCCATTCTTGAACCTCGGTGAATTTCCACATCACCTACTGTCTCTTTTGCCGTCATTCCCGACAACATTCCCCATCACAGGGAAAAGGGACGGCCTGTCAATGTTCGGCCTATCCGCTGTTATCGGACGGGCTCCAGTGATCCTGTGACCTGGAAGTGTATTCCGTCCCCGGGCGGAGGTGACGGGATGAGCGGGCAGAGCCAGCAGAGGTACCAGCGACGGCCCAGGCCTTGACGCAGGTTCCCAAGGACTCCCAGGCTGTAGGGTCGGCGGGATGAGTACCACTCTCTGGTGGTCTGGCCGCGCAGCAGCAGGAAGACGTGGAAGAAGAGAAACGCTGAGACGAGAAGGAAACCCACCACGCACGTGTCAGCGATGAAGGCAAAGGCAAAGGCACGCGCCGACACCTGGCCTGGGGACAGAGGAGGAAAGGCAGCTTTGCTCATTTCATTGAAAATGCCAACACACCACGCTTGGCTTGAATTACTACTTTAAATAGATTCAGTTAAGTTTCTTGAATCTATCTCATCCTCAATGACTGAACCAGTGGACCCGGTGCATAGAGATGGCATCCTGCAAGGTTAGAAATGAATATGGGCTGAGGGCAAAAATGCCCTGACTGTCAAATTAAAAACAAGTGGAAAATTACACTAATAATGTTCATCCTTTTCATGCATTTATTTTTAGTCAAGTTCAAGTTTATTTAGAGCCCCAAATCATTTGTGTGTATTTTATCTTTAATCTTATTCTGTGCATTTTTTTTATAACTGTTTTATTTCAATTTTATATTTGCACTTGTAATTTATGATTTTAATCTTCTCTTGTTTGTTTATAATCATAAATTCACAGCCTGGAGCAATACAGGCTATACAGGATGTTAATCCGCTTATGTGATTGTATATCAGAATTTAGAACAAATTTTAGCAGTGCAAAAGTTTGTTGTATGCAATGCAAAAGTATGATTTCACAGCTCAGTGACACCGTGATTAGGAGCAAAATATCATTAAAAGTAAAATTAAGGGGACCAAAAATGCCTTCTGAAAAAGGATTTATTTCTCACTCTAGTGTCCTGCTGGATATCACTCCATCCCACAGGGCAAAACAGCCCACTGTCCACATCCTCACAAACCAGTTGCTTAACAATTAGAAATGCCAGGTCAGGGATACAGAACCATGTGCCATCGAGTGCCAAGAGTCTGCTGGTTTTCATTTCAAAGGTTACAGCCATTAAGCCCAATGTTCAGAATGTGATACTACCATACTACTTTACAATACATGTGCCATAGAATTACATGTTGCATATAGTGTGTGCAGTGTGGGTAATCTCAACGCAGCCAAGATGATTGCTCTGATCATCACATCAAAGAAATAATCGGTGAAATCACCACATGTAGTGTTTGGTGCAGTCATGGCGCTCTATGAAACATGGATTCTTATCCCTGTGCTAAGTTTCTATTAGAGGAGTTGATGGATAGCACAGTTATGATTAGGGCTAAAAATGATGGCAAGGCTACAGAAAGATTTCCTGATAAGTGCAAACCTTGCCAATCCCACACTCCAGGTGGACTGAAAAACAACTAAAAAGAATTTGAAGATTTACCCAGGTGTGAAAACCACATGTACATCCACATAAAGGGCAATCAATATTGGACAAACCAGGACCAACCTGAGACGAGCATGATCCAGGGTATGAGCAGCAGCAGCACGCTGTGCACAGTCACACCCTCCTTCAATATGACGATGAAGACCTCGGCGTTCATCACCACGGCGTACAGAAGCCCCGACCACATGAACAGCAAGCAGCTCAGGAAGTAGCGGTAGTTACGGAAGCCCACACACTGGCCAAAGAAGACACAATGGTGGTCCCGCCGCAGCACACACACCTTGCAGTCGTAGCAGTGGGAGCAGCGTGGGGGCGTATGTGTCTCACACGTGTAACAGTATCTGTGGAAACGGAGAAAAGTTTATTTATGAGCAGAGATTCACCTGAGCTATGTTTTACAGGTGGTATCAGCTGTTCCCGAGAACAAATTCTCTTTAGACACTAAGCATTTTGGAGTTTGGAGTCTCAAAATGGTTGAGACAGAGTCCACTGCAGAAATAACAGGTGGAGCTTATAGCATGACACAGAAGAAAGTCAAGTCGGTTTCCTGCGATTTCTCATGTAATTGCTGGTGTTGGTGTAGAAAAATTCAAAACTGAGAATATTGGAAAAAGCAGCTTAAACTGGTGACAGCTAGGAGAGTATGAAAATATTTATGAGGACAAAGTTACAATTAAATCACAAAAGTACTTAGACACAAACACTGTGCCTTTTAGGCATTTGGTGTTATGTCTATGTCTATGTTATGTTAAAATCCATAAAATTTCCCCTGACTGACAACCCCAATAGCGTGTACTTACCTCCATCCCTGGCCCATGCCTTCTCCTCCCAGGAACACTCCCTTGATGCTGGGGTTGGTTTTCAGGAACAGGGAGGCGTTCCAGCAGATGTTGCCCAGCATGAAGTACTGGGCTAGCAGATGAACCGCCTTCCACCAGGCGGACCACTCGGACTTCTTCTGGTCCGCCTCCAGCGGAGCCTCCACCAGGACCAGGTAGCTCACCTCCCCCGTGATAGAGAAGACCAGGAAGGTGTTGAGGACCACGGGAAGGTGGCGACAGACCTTTTCAACCCGGCAAAACACGCTACTGGCAATGCTGGTCATGTTCCCTGCCCTTCCAGCTCTCCGTGTTGTTTTGATTTTAAGGCTGGAGAGGTGAGCTGGTCAGCGGGAGGACTGGTTTCATAGACGGACTGTGCTAGCAGTTTGCTTGGCTAGCAAACTAACAGCAACGTTACTTGTCTTTTTTAGGATTAAAACAACGGCATTGCATTCATAACGACTCGTGTAGCCACAATACAAATGACGGTAATGTAAAAACCGACTTCTGACACTGTTTGTTAAGGCAATTCCTCTCTCCCTGCCGTAATATCCGATGCTACAAGAAAACAACACGTGTTGCATAAAAATATTTCCCCAGATAGCCGAAACCACACACTTTAATTCCGCAGGAAACACCGTTCTCCTTTAGGGATTTGAAGAATTATGTACTTATTATCAAGTGCTGATTAAAACATAATGTGACTTTCGTTGGTATTTTGTATTTTTATTTTTTGTCATTGGCATGTCATTTTTATGTTTATCTCTGTGCTTCTTTATTTCTTGTCATTAACTAAAAGTTTGTCCCAGTATATTTTGCAGTTGAGAACATGAAAATATTATCGCAGCTGCGGTAAATTCTCGTGTAAAGGTCAATGCTACATTACTGTAATTGTTTAATCATTGCAGCCCATATAATCACCGTATGCTATAATGTTTGGGATGAATGTACACAACCTTGTGAATAAAACTTATGCTCTGACCTGTAGGGTTCGGATTATATTTTCACTTGTTATAAGAAACTGTTTGTCAACATATCTGTATATAGCCTGGGACAACAAACATTTCCTGTATTAGAATGGTTGTATAACTACTTATATTAATGTGCTGTGTTTAAAAGTGACAAATAAATGCTGATGTGTCGAAATTGGCCGCAAAAATGGTCGGGCTCAGTTGTAGGTTGGGTTTTAATTGACTGGTTAGGATCATAAATTACAGACAGGAAGAGTGTAGCACATGCTGTCTTTTTTTTTTCAAAATGATATATGCAGTAAATTGTATATAATTAAACATGTTAAACCGAAATTGCGTTTCTAACTTGATGAACTTGGTTACCAGAGATTATATTTATTGGAATGTGCACTGAGGGCAGCATTGCATGGTGTAAGGTTAGGGTTAGTGTTTTTGGAAGTGTCCTCAGAACACATTCCATTAAATACAATGCCAACCTGCTGTTACCTGTGCTTCATTGCACTTAATTGACACCGGGCTCAGCTCTGGATGGGCAGCATGTCTCCGCACGGTTCCTCCCCCAAAGCACAGACCTTAATCCCTGCTGGTAATCTCTCCGTCGACTGAAAGCCTGTGATCATGGCCGCACTGAAAGAGAATTTACTGTTTCCCTGGCATCTGACTCACAAAGAAAGAGATCCGCTCAGCACTTCAACAAAACGAGGAGAACGGAGTCTGAAAAAGAGGTGAGGCGCTTTAACTGTCAGGAATCATCATGCCCTGATGTCTGTGAGGTCTTAGACAAAGTGGTGTAGTACGGAGTATACCCACCTCTTCTCCTGGCCATTTACAGTATACCCATCTATCAGCCAAATAGCCAGTGAAATATATAGCCAAAGAGAGTTCCCCCTCTTCCTCCTCAGTTATCTACCCACCTACTCAATGACCTCAACTATCACTACAGCCCTGATAAGACATTTGTTTTTTAACCTAATTAAAATCGTGACAGGGTTATTATAATGAGTTATGCTCCGTCCCTCACAGTGAGCACAGGAGGGTGGAGCTGCAAGATGACTCAACCTTTCAGAGAGACCAACATCTGTAGGTGCACAGACACAAATAAAAAGCACCAGTGAACTGGAACTCAGCAGTGTCTACATGATTCTGGGTGGGTGTATATATGTGTTTATGTATTATTTTCCTGCAGTAGGACTGTGCAGCTGCAGAAACGTTGGCAGCAGCTGCAGGAGAGAGAGCGCAGGGCCCGGCAGCACAACAGGCAGCTACTGCAGGAGTTTGAGAAAGCCCAGGACACACTGAGAGAAATGGTGGCCTGCACTGCTACCATGAACACTATCAGGGTGAGAGGAGCCACACACACACACACACACACAGGAAACTGTAGCAGAAAAAGAATTAAGGTAGTAGGGTAGGACCACTCCTGCCTCCACTATCCTTTGGCCTATTCTACTGACTGCTTTCCTGTCACCCTCGCTCCTTGATGTCTCACACGTGCAGATGGAATATGAGAGATACCTGGAGGAGAACTCCCCCCGCTGGCAGCAGCAGCTCAAGGAGAAAACACTTTCTGCTCAGAAGAAGGTGACTGCAGTTCACTGTTAGACTCTAGCCCCTGATAAAATTTTCAACTCTTGCAAGATCCAAGAAAATAAGACAGGCCTTCCTGCTCTGTCTACTAATCATTAGACTATTTGTAGTTAAATATTCCATGTCATTCCTATGAAAATGCACATGAAGGGGAGTAAATAATATCTATGAAAAGAACTTATATATAAAAAACAATATTGCTCCCTCACTGTACAATCCTATCAGTGAGAAAGGGAATGTTGTTTGTTCAGCAGAGGATGGAGGAGTATTTGACGGAGTGTCTGAAGAGAATAGAGGAAGAGCAAATGAGGTCCTCTGCTGAAGCCCAACCTTCACCTTCACAAGGTCCGTACCCTTTTTCACTTAAATATGATAGTCACATTCATCAGGGTTCCCACTGGTCATGGGTTTTCCGGAATATCATGTAAGAGTTCTGAGAAGTGCATTCCAGACAGAGAAAGTGTTTGATAAATTCTCTGGGGACATCAGGCAACATCAGGAATTTCAAAAGGGTAATTTTATGGGAGACTGTGCAAGAGTTCTGACTTGTAGGACGTTGCTGAAAAGTCCTGGAATTTTAAGTTGATTGTAATTCTTTTCTGTTGTGAGATTTTCATCAAAGAAAACCAAATGTCACATCTTTCTCTTACTCTTACACACTCAGCCCATCACACTGATATTGCACCCTATAGGTCCTAAGCAGCCACAGAAAACTGCTGCACCTCAACGGTACCACAGCCACAACAGCCATGCAGACTACAACCAAGATGACTCCTCTCATCTCAGAGTCCCCTCCATGCAGTCCTCCTGGTTGACCCACCATCAATCTCACTCTGCTAGTTTTCCAAGCAGAATGCCCTCTGACCCGCAGGGCTCCTCCTATGTCCCTTTATCTTTCTACCCACATCTTGTCTTCCAACAACCTCATCACTTCTCTTCAACACCCAGTCATCATCACTCCGTGCCCCAGCAGGGGCCACCGGGCTGGTCTGCCCTTCAGATGGGCCACACCCATGCCCGGCCTGATGGTGTAACTCGGTTTCCCCCAGGCGCTGACACTCTTTGGACTCGGCCCTTCATGGCAGAGCCTCCAGGGTGGGGGGTAGTGCAAGGTGTGGAGGAGGAAGCTGAGAGGAACACAAGACCAAGCTCTGTGCGAGGGTGTGGGAAAGGAGGCAGGAGCAGCAGCTTCTCTCAAGAACTGGACATCAAACCAGGTGAGAAGAAATGATATACAAGCTCTTAAACCATCTGTCGATGTCTGTCCATACTTATCTTTTTAATGCACTTATCTTTGTGTATGGCTAATTTGTGTATGTGCACCCATGAATACCCAGTTCGTCTCTCCAGTGGCCAGAGAGAGAGCAGCGAGAATGGAAGGGATTCCAGTCAGGCAAGCAGAAAGAACGGCAGCAGGGAGAAGAGGAAGAAGAGGGAAAAGAGAGGAAGAACAGAGCATAGTTCCTCAGACAAGGACAGCTCTCAGGAGTGAGTAATGATTGACTCTTCCATAATGACATACCAGTCCACTTATCTACCGATCTGTCTTTCATCCCTACCTAATGACCCTCAATACCTCCACACCTACCTGTTGACTTAGGAAACAATTCTACCTACCTATAACCCACCAACTATTGTACCACCCTCTGCTGCACCCTACACCTACACCAAACTTACTGTTGCTTTATCTCCTTGTCTATTTCAGATCATCTGGGATGTCTAGTGCTGTTGTCATTGTCTCAGCCTCAGTGGCTCAAGGATCACAAAGCGATACTTCATCAGGGAAAGGCAGCAGCAGCAGGAGCCGGAGGGGGAGGAGGAGGAGTGGGGGACTGTCTGTCAAACCACCAAGGACAGAGAAACCAAGGGAGAGGACCAGCAGTAAGGGGGACAGCTCAGGTTGTCCAACTCCTGAGGATTCAGGGAGTGAGGAGGAGGAATCCGGGAGTGAAATAACAGGGAATCAAAGTCCTGACGACAAATCGGAGAGTTGTAGAGAGGAGTCAGGAAGTCCAATGGAGAAGTCAGGAGGTGGTAGTGAGAAGCTCGAAGATGGAGGTTCAGAGGAAACGGAAGAAGAGCAGGAGAGTAGCGGCAACCAAAGCAGCACAGGAGACAAAGATGAGAAAGAAGAGGGTCATGAGGAAGAAGTGGTAGAAACATGCAAATATGTAGAGCAAGCTGATGATGATGAAGAAAATGAGAGCAGCCAGACAGATGATGAGGAAGAAGACTCCAAAGGGGAGGAGGATGATGAGGGGGCATCTGAAACAAAGAACATGGCAGAGGAGGAGACAGGAGAGGAGGATGAGGAGGAGGAGCAGGAGTCAGAGGGTCAGGAAGAGGACGAAGAACAGTCAGATAGAGACATATATGAAGGGAGTGAGAATGATAAAGAGGGATCTGCCACTTCTCAGGATGGCGAGATGGAAGATGATGGTGGTAAAGGAAATGCAGACAAGAAAGAGGAGGATGAGGAGTTAAATGAAGAGGAAGAAGGGGGAGAGGAAGAGCAGAGGAGTGAAGAAGCAGGAAAGCCAGAGGAGAGAGATTCAGATGACAGCATCATCTTACCACAAGCTCACAGGTAAAACAGTGGTCAAATATTTACTATATCTCACTTGTGTGATGACAACAATCATGCCATGGATGCCATGAAACTAACTATATGCAATGTTTCATTTTTAGACCTAAAAACATGATACACAGTATTCCTGAGGAAGGGGAGGCAACCAGTGAAGATGAAGATGGAGAAGAGGAGAGCAAGAAAGAATGCTCTGACGACTCCTCAAATGAATTCAAGGATGAGGATGATGATATCGAAAGTCTACTCGCACCTCAATCAGAAAGACCGAGAAAAGAGTGAGTGGTGATTTTATTACTAATGGTGACAGCAAATATTTAATCCTAGATTTTATATCTCACATCTTGACTTACTTTCAGAGAAAAGGACCCTAAAGCTGATGACAAACCCAAAGGTACTGCCACTCATCAAACTCACAACAGAGTAGTACTAAAAACGTAGGCCTTATTAGTAGATTATAGTTTCTGATCTATGTTCCATTTATTTTCCAGCCATAATTGAAGACTTGGACAATTTCTCTGTGGAGCTGGACAGGGAGACAAAGACCGATCAAGAAGACTCTGATGAGTTTGACCACTTCTATGACTAAAGAAATGTGCATGTCCAAAGATATCAGAGTAAAGGACAAAACCTACCTCTGTCATTTAGGGTTGAATGTATTACATTTACACAAGGGATGAAGACTTTTAACTGTACAAATGTTCAAGGTTGCACCAAATGCTTTTGGTGCAACCTTGAGTAGACAGGAGAGGAGAGAAATTTTGGACAGTCATGTTGATTCTGGGATCTTGGACCCTTGATAACATAATAAAAAGGCACTCATACAAATTGTCAACTTTCATCAAATATTGAGGGTTTGTGTTATAACACCTGTTTCTCTAAATGTCGCATTATTCTCTTCAGTAATCCTGACATCTCTCACACTGCATTTGATTTAACTATGCTGCATACATGTCAAACAGTCATGTAATTTTCTTACTGGTGTGGTACGCAGCCTCCAGCAGAAATTAAATAATTTTTAAATAGGCTTAAAACTTAAACAGTGGCAGACAATTAAATTTCTGGGTTAGAGGCAAGTATCTAAGAAGTGAAAAGAATTTCTGACTTTTGAATGTACACAGATATAACTGAAGAGTACATAAAACAAAACATTTAGAGAGGAATATAATTTATTGAAAAACATGAGGATTGTGACTGCTGTGACTGACATTCCACCAAAAGCACGACAGTACCACACAGATCTGCTGAGCAGGCCACCAAACAGCTATTTGTACAAAAATTTTATGGTCCAGTGGGTTCTTATTTACATCAAACACGCTTAGACAAGGCAAGTCTCCATTCCAATTAGATCTTAACCACCTGACCAGCCAAACAGGGGCTGACTCTCTTCCCGTCCTCCAATGGGGTGCTGCGCTGGATAAGCAGCCTGCTGTAGGTCCCGCCCACCTGGCCCTTGGTCAGTCGTCCAGGATTGACACATACGCAGCCAATGACATCCTGCAAAGAGTTTTTTTTTTTTTTTAAAGGCATAATGTGCAAAGAATCAAACAATGCATGTGAAAAACCAAGTGAGTTTTGCAAGACAACATAACCCCTCTGAACTCAGCTGGGCTCTACAGAGATTGTCAATCCACTGAGGCTTTGACCCTTGTGCCACTTACAACAACAGAAAATGTTTCTATCTTTAAACAGCCAAAATGTTTAAGAAGAGTCAGAAGAAAATAATTAAAAAAAAGGTGATCACCCATTAAGACTCAGTACTGGATTACATCACTTGGGTGTTTTTGCACTGTACTGATAGCTTGGGAACCTGGCAATCTAAGAATTTAATGTTGTACTCACTGTAAATTATTTTGGCTATGTATACAGGCTGTTAGTGAGTGTGGAAGCTCTGTACCTTGATGAAATAGCGCAGCTCAGAGGGAACGATAAGGACATCGGGGGTAACAGGCATCTGGCCGTAGCTCTGAAACTTCTCATAGTCCATGTTCACCTCCTCCACAGGTGGGTACAGCGGGTAATAGCTACAGATCCACGCAGAGCAAAGTGGTTGGCAATTTGGTGCAGCTTCAAGACAAAACAATATTATTGTTAATGTTGTCTCTCCTACCTTCTCTGCGTGAGCATGTGTTTCAGGATGCGTGAGAATCGGTCTGATCCAGCAGCACTGCAACACAAATTATTTACTTTCACCTTAACATTGTGTAGTGATGGCATGCGTTTAAAATATTTACCAATACATTGGTTCTGATGCTGCTATCCCTTATGCCCATCACTGAATCCTTTTGATAGACTGAGCTCAATGTGCTGCAACTTCTCCACACACATTTCCTCACCAGCTGATCTCCTCTGCGCCCATGTGGAACAGGATGTCAGTGGAGGTCAGGCCAAAGGTCACCCCTTCGATCAGCAGGGTGCAGGGGTCAGGAACCAAGGTCACACGCTGCATGACATACAGGCAAACATTACAAGATGCATGTGACTGATCCTGATGTGTGACTGCACTTTGCAACAACAGAATTTTCTTGTTCAAATCTTCTGTTGTTGACTATTGCTAATAAGCAGTCTGACATCTGGTAACACGTAAAACCAATTCACCAAACTTTCTTATGGGCATAAACAAAAGGAACTTTGAAATGGGACAAAAATCCAGCAAATTCGACAGATATGATCCTGCAGTCTTTGTGTCTCTGACCTGGGCCTGGTCCTTGCTGAGGTCTGGCAGGGTGAAGGGAGGCTGTGGGTAGATGAAGTGGTGGTGGACGTCTCTGTGGGAGGGTACAAACACCAACCGACAGCCAACACTGGAGATGGGAGAGGTGGATGAAGGTTACACACTGACAAAGACACAGCTTCAAAAGTAAGCAGCACGCTTTCATTGGTCATGTAGGAAATGAGCGCCAAAGATTCAGAGAGATGCCTGGTATGGCTGCCACTTAAGAAGTGTTTTAAATCAGGAGATGTACCTTTTGGTGCCTTCCACGATGCTTTCAATACATCTCATGAAAATGGCCTCAAATGTCTCCGTCACCTGAGTTTTCTGGTAGAGAAACAGTCAGATGATCATCTGAAGCAGCACAGTGCATCATTATGGATGAAAGAATGTGCAGCAGAATAGCTTTGATATGAAGCCTCATAAAACCTCAATAACTTTGCCTGGATTCCAGTCTCCCAGATAGCACGTTTTCATGAAGTAGTTTTACTTTGGATGTCATGAAGTACAGATCTACTTGAAGTTTTTTTCCCCTTGCTGTAACCCATGCTGTTACATCCCCTCACATAATAAATTTATCATATTTATAAGCTCGAAAGAGTTATTCAGGGGGCTATAACACACCATGAATGTCTTCCCCAGCAAGTGGATATTTTGACTTGTGAGAAAGACAGGTTCAAACACACAACCTTTATTTTCTCCCCATCTTCTGGTGTAGAGTTAGAACATGCATTTGTTATCTGAGGTTAACACAAACAGAGCACATGCACTGTTGAACTTACCTCAATTTGTTCATGTTTAGAATCCACGAAAGGTCCCAGCTGAGCAAAGGCAGAAGAGTGGAGAAACAGTTGAGGAACGGACACATGGCACATTTCTGCCTGTCTATATGCTAACAATCTGAACTTTTATATAGTGATATAAAGCAGATATTGGCATTTTGTACATATCATGCAAGACTTGTGCCTCGTTTGTGAGACTGCACAAGTAGGGATGGTGGTGCAGCAGAAACGATAAACATACCAGTAGGCAGACATCGGGACGGTCCCTGACGATGATGTTGATCAGGTCCAGTAGAGGGTCAAAGGTCAGGCTGTCAGAAGGGGTGTACGGTCCACAGGCCACCAGCACGCTCACTTGCTCTGGAACTACAAGAGCAAAGAATCTGTGAGTGTGAGTGTTTTTGTGAGAGAGGCACTGAAAACTACCTGATTACGGAGGCTGATGATAGTCATTTGTTAAGGAGGCTGGACAGTCAAGCCCCATGTCAATATGTCCGTCAGTAATGGACCACCCCGCTGCCTGAATTGTTTAGCTCTAACCTCATCATCTCTCACCTTCATCCATCTCCTGTTTCACCTCTGGGGAGTAGAAGGGAAGAGGCACTGCCTGAAAAAAAACAAAAAACAAAACTAGTTCTATTACAAGTTAACATTGTTTTTAAAAATATCAACTTTGGTTCTTTTCATGTCTCTGAGCTTAGCATAATTGTTATAGTGGGTATAGCTACCTCATAGAGTTTAGAGGCCACCAGCCTTCTGCCTGTTGTGTTCATCCCCTCCATCACTACCACCTGGAAAAGAGGACAAATGTGGGATTGAGTTCAAATTCACCAGCTAGAACCAAGGATCCAGTTGTTTGATTCTTAAGCCCTTCTAGGGACAGGTGTTGCAAATAAGCATAAGCTACAAACACATGTGCATTGGATAACTGTTTTTTGTTTATCCATGTATATGGTCTGTCCCACTCAAATAAACCACAAAATAAAATAAATAGCTGTCAGAGTTCTCGGTCAGACGCTGGGTGAGTCTCACTCCCAGGTCCTTGGCATGCTCTGTTACTCTGGGTGGCCCTGTAACCTGCTGCACACGAACCTCAGCGCACAGGAAAAGGAGAAACCACCACTCAGTGTGTGTGTGTGTGTGTGTACATCTCAACTATTACAGTCACAGTGGATTTATTGCAGAATGACCTCTAATGCATGCAACATTAAAATGTGCTTACATTTTTTTAATTGCTATCATTACAAGCAGCCTATAGTTAGCAGTGCAAGGGTCAAAACCACTACACACACACCACCCACTACAACAGATGCAACAAATAGGCATGTTACTAGAATATTTCTGCATCAACAAAAAGGGTCCCTCTGCTCACCTGACCGGGAAACAGCGAGTATTCTCTGAGCTCTGATAGGTCGACAGGCACTTGCTGACCACCTTGCTCCGGGCCCGCCTCCAACAGAACAGACTGAGCATTCAGTTTCCCGTTACTGTCACAGCACACCTGACCCAACACAGTTACACTGTCCTACAGGTGGAAAGACATTAACACACTATAGTGACCAGTCAGGCAAATATGATCTATACAAAAACAAACAGTCATTTCTATCTAGCTCAGGTTGGTTGTAACACATGGATAATATGGAGAAAAAGCACAGTTACTGCTAACAAAAGACAGTCATGGTAGGCATGTTTAACCTGGATCCTATGGGACTTGAGTGATCAGTAAATGTGCCGTTACTGGGTTTATTATACCCTGTAAGTCTACCAGCAGTCTAACAAATGATATCAGATTTTTATATTTCAGATTATTATTATGACCTGAGCGGGCAGAGAGACAGGGGAGAACTCCTCGATGTTGAAGTTAGACCTCAGACTCTCCCCCAGCTCCTCGATCTTCTCTGTCAAGACTGGAGAGAACAGACACAAACATCTCAGTTATTACAGATATGTTAACATCATATGTCCATAACTGTTCTTGATACTGTTTATGCTGAACTAAACTGACAGCAGTTCTACATATTTCCATACCTTAATCTCTTGACAATATTGAAAGATTATTGTCAAAATTCAGTATAAATATTGGCTGCACTCCTCAGATAATTAACGTGAATTATTCTTCAGAACAATGTGTAGTCACATGCATTAGGCGATCAGTTTCCGTGTTTTTTTTAATTTTTTGTCTAATTTGCAAGATTTTTCCCCCCAAGATTTGTATATAATTATTTTTCTATAGTAGACTTTCCAGACCTGCACAGGGTACCTGAACTGAACAATCAGACCTGATTCTCTCTTTCCACCTTTACAGATAATAACGTTGTGTTTGTACTTTCTCAGGCACTGAATTCAGATGTTTTAGCACTGGTGCGCTGACTTGGGTTTACTTTACCATTTACAAAGAAACATAATTTACATGTTATTGCTTTGCCATGATACAGATCAGAGAAGCTCTACGAGCATAAATAAGTCTGCAAAAGCTACACACAGAATATCCAAATCTATCACTGGCTTTGCCTCATCTGCCACTGTAATAATTTAAGAACATTTCCAAAAGCAAATTTTCTACCTCCTTGAAAACATATGTGACCACACATCAAACTCTGATGGTAACAAACAAATATTTCTATTCCTAGTAGTTCTGGGAATACACGGGCAGGCTCTTATATTTTATGTAATTTTTTTTAAAAATCTTTTATCTATCCTTTCGTCATCCAGGAAGATCCCACTGGGATGCAACATCTCTTCTTCCAGGGAGTCCTGGTAAAGAAGGCAGCAGGTTTTATTCTCTTACCATTTCGAACGTCGCGGAGCCTCTGGAACATGTACTTGTAGCTGCAGCGGAGTGTGTCTTCAGAACCCTCCAGCAGCTCCAGCTGGATCCCTGAGCCCGGAGCCTCCCTCCCTACCCAGCGAGTGCCCTGGACGGCCCCAAACGTAACCACCACCTCCCCCTTAGCTCCGCGCTGGCTGTACTTCTGGGAGGGAGTTGCACTGCAAAGAGAGGACAGGACAGAGTGAAGATTCAGTTCCATTTACGTCTAACAGAGCCAGGGTCCTGCTGTTGTTCATGCTGGCTGACTGGAAAGACTGTTTCATGTCAAAATGGCTGCTATGAAAAGGGTCTATACATGCATGTTGATGATTACATGGAGTTAAGGGTCAGGTGTGTGTTGCGTCGTGTTGCTGTGTACCTGGGAGAGAAGTTGGCAGGAGACAGCAACAGGCCGGGGCTGGCCAGCAGAGCTGCACTCCTCTTAGAGTGAGGGTGTTCTGGGGTGGTGAGAGCACGTTTCTGAGAGCCCTGCAAGCATGCACACACACACACACACAAAAACACATTACATGATAAACATTTTTTTGCACTCAAACTCTGAGGTTCTATTTCATTTTTGGTGTGTGCATTTTTCAAGCTTCAAACATCACCTGTGTACAAGTGTTAGAGGTGATAAAACACACCAAGTATCAGTGTGCAGACTCATTTAAGTTTTGAATGCTGTTTGGCACTGTTTTTGTTCATCTCAGTGAGTTCAAATATAACACTGACAATTCCCCATGAAGTCAAAACTGACAGCTTACCTTAGCAGGAGTAGAGTACGAGTCCAGTAGATTCTCCTCCTCTTCCTCAGCTTTGATTCTGGACAAACTACATCAGGGTTTATAACACAAGCGCAATACCAGACAACAGCTGACACTGATTCTTAAAGGGGAACTGCTCAACAGTAGTGTGTGTGTGGCTAATGTGAAGGATACAGGTCCTGTAGTGAGTGGATGTCTCTGGTTCTGTTAAGCTGGTCGTCTCTCTTGTAGCTTTGTTTGGATTTGCTCCTCTTATTTAAAACCTATGGAGCAGACAGACATACAAGTGCATACTGTTAAGATATGTTTATGCCCTAGCTGATAATGGAGACAGCAAATGTTCTAGTAGTACAAAAATATTACTAGCATAACCCGAATAAAAGGAAAAAAGTCTGTTTATGAAATACATAATAATCTTTTGGTCTTTTCAGAGAGCGGATTCTTCGGGGATACGAGTGAGAGAGACATGCATATTCTGATATAAACAAATAAAGTCAGTCCGTTCTTGTCACCTCGTGTTCAAACTGGTCCAGGCCGCTGATGCTGAGTTTCAGTCCATTTTTGGTCGTGCTGAAGGCCACCCACTCCGCCATGATCTCCTCCGCCTGTAGCCTGTTACAAACACACTGCTCCAACACTGAGGAGAGAAGAGGTGGAGGGTAAAGGGAAGAGGTGAGGCGATGGAAGAGATACAGTGCCATGTGAGTTGCAAACATGACTGACAAATCAAGGCTTGTGCACTAAGGCAACATAAATGTAATGTTACACCATTGACTGCACCTACTGTTGTGTATTTGAGGTGGAAAGCAATGACAAAAACTGTTTATAGTGAGTTCTGGGTAATGTTACAGTTAGGATTTCTCATGCAGATGTAAACACACATCTAATATTAAAACCCGTGTCCACAAATGAATCCTATCTTTGTTGCTTTGAGTATCAAAAAAACAAACAAACAAACAAAAAAAAACATCATCAAACCTGGGGTTAATGACAATGATTTAAAACGATTCTCAACGAGTCAGTTTTTTTGTGAATAAGCACTTATCGCCTGTCTACTCGGAAACTTTTTTAAAGAGAGTCTTGCTTTCAGGTAACGTTAAGTTTTCGTATTACGTATGAACTTTATTCAGCATAACAACAGCGTTACTCCTACTTACTGGACTAACGTCAAGTTATAACGTTAGATTCAGGTGTTAGCTAGCTAGCGGTACTTACTCTTGTCCAGTATGGCGTCGTCATGACAGTCTATGCCGAAAACTTCCATCTCTAACTTAATACTTTCTGCACTGACCGACGCCATTGTTTATAGTTTCTGTTGGCTGGCTTAAGGGAATTAAACAGGAAAGCAGAAAAAGTCAGGACAGCTACAATGGTCCAATGTTGTGATGATAGTTTGCTAGTTCGGCAGCTTAGCGCTCACTTCCGTCATAACAACGCAAGCGACCTAACTCTCTTGCAGATGTTGCTGTTTCTAAATATTACCGAAAATGCCAATTAGCTGCGAAATACCGGGAACATGAGCAGTATCAATAAATATGAACTCTAGCTGTACATTTCATTTTGCCGCGAAAAAGCGATGTCGGTGTTGGCGGCCGGAATTTACGTCACAGTTAAAAAAACAAAAAAACAATGTAAAGCGGAAGTCGGCGCCACAAAACCACACAAAACGACAACATATAGCTGGTGCCATCTAGTGCCCACTTCCAGAATGTTTTTAGCAGCTCTCCCTTATTCACCATAAGTCTAACCCATAAACTATTCTTGAAATAAAATACAGCAGCCGTAAATTTAAACTGTTTTGAGGGTGACCCTCTTTGACTGCTGTAAAATTTCCAATCTCTAAAGGAATATTTTCCCTTGAATATGTTTGCTGTCTTTCAAGTCCGAATGCTCTGAAGGCGTTAATACACATCGCTGGTAGTTTACATTGTATAATTCACATTTGCATGACGCCCCGTATACAGTTCTGCAGGAAAGCTCCATCACCAGCAGAGCCAAGTAATGCTAGTTTCCACTGCATGTAAGTGCTGCCTTCTTGGTTATTGTGATACTGTTGTTTATATAACATTTGCATATTGTCAGATATTTGATTATGTCAAATAAAATGGGTATTAAAAATGTATTGAAGGTCCTACTCATGTCTGATTAAACCTGTGAGCCAAGCCACATCCACCTGATCAGACACACACAGATTCAGGCCAGGATACTCAATAGATAGGTGAGTGCTTTCAGTTACAATACTTCATTTTGACTAAATGCCTACATTGTATGAAACAAAGGGACTGGTTTCGTGTTTATTTGAACAAGTGATCACAGCTAACCTTTTTTTATTTTATGTTTTATTTATTTATTTATTTTTTAATATTGGATAAAGTTAACATCAGAATAACATTATTACTGGGGATGACAGAGGTGCCTTGCTCAGGACACCAAGATGGGCAGAAAATAAAACAGCAATACAAAAGCAACCCAGTAAAAATAAGGCAACAAAAGTCGTATCTATCACAAACACAGGAGTAACAAAGTTCCACCTGAAAAATTTGTTTTCTTTCACAGAGGAAAATGCTCCAAAAATAAATAAATAAAATCTTGGAGAACCCCACCCACCCCAAAAAGCACAAAGAGAAAGACAGAGAAATTCTTTTTCTTGATAAAGTTCAAATTTCAAATTCATGTGACATGAAACTTTATATATGTATAAAGTTGTAACTTTATACACACACACACATATATATATATATATATGTATGTAGCTGAATTTTCAACAAACTGTAGTGTTTTTTTTTTTTAAATTCTGACACATTAATGGCTTATTTGATCTTGCTCAGGTCGGCTAGCTTACTGTCTAATTTCAAAATGTGACTTCATGTTATTATATTATTCATGTTATGTTGCAGCACCCAGTTGCTAAGGGGACAAGAGGGATGGAGCGGGGCTGTACCAAAGCCTGCTTTAGGAGGTAAGTTGTCAAAATTCAGATGGCCACCGATGGAGGTCAGTAAAGATCATAGAATACTGTATGCCTCCTTAATGACACAGTCCAATAATTAATGGATGCATTGATAGTGTTCATGTGTGTACATTCTTATAAAGCTGAGTCTACAATAGTCAGGGGCACTTGAGGACAGCTGTGGATATGTTTTTAACAGTGAGTCTTGCTGATGGGCAGCAAGCTTCTCATGCCGTTTAAACTTTTCCACAATTGCACTGAAATGGTGCTTTATAACTGAGAAATCACACATTTAGATTTCCATCTACATTCAGAATAGTTATAAAATATTAAGGGCTGATCTCACAATCCATATCATCCTGCAAAACTTAGTCAATATTCATCAAAGTGTTAGACCTGTTTTAGGTGCTAGATTACAATGTGACTTGAGGATGAGGTAAATGAACAGTGGTGCAGAAGTGGCACTTTAAATTATGTATTTGACTCTATGTTTTTGACATTTAGAAACAATTCCTATATTAAAAACAAAAGAGCAACTATAGATCAAATACAGCTTATACATTATCACATTTTTTTAACACAGGCTGCTGCAGGCACCAAGGACTTCGGCTTAATGGCACATGTGCTGTTGGTTAGGTCACTGGGATGCTCCATGTCCAATTATGTTAAATGCCATACATACAAGGTTGTCTGTAGTGTCACTTAGAAATCTCTACAGAAATAAA
>OMKZ01027640.1:3961-19842 GCA_900302535.1 Neoniphon sammara
AGCTGCCAGCACAATGCGAGGAGCCTTGTAGTGGCTGTTGATGTAATCCACAAGGTCCTGACGAGTAAGAGCCCTAGCAGAATCAAACATGGACATTATTGTCATTACACTGGTAATGGTGAGGGATTTAAATTGAAAATGTGCTTATGTTAATGTGAGACAAATAAAAAAATACACGAGGTGCTAAATTAGATGTGACTTATTGCATTTTCTCCTACCTGGCATTGGTGGACGGTCCAAGGACGCTGTGTCCCAGAGGAGTGCCCTGGAAGGCTGTGGCATGCAGCAAGTCCAGGCAAACTTCCTGCAAGTTGCCCTCGACTTCCTCTAGCTCACGCAGTACCACACCCCTCTGCTGCTCAATGTCGGCCTCACTCAGAGAGCTGCTCTGCACCACCTCTGACAGAAGCTCCACGGCTGGGGAAACAGAGAGGGAGATAGATTATTCACAGCCAAGAAGGGATATGTGCACTCTGAAGGTGTCACACAACAGTGAACTTACAGAACTACCTGAGGTAAGCAAATGATACCCAAAGAGCTTAATCTGTAAAGACAGACTACAGACTGTTGGAAGTCGATGAAGTTCAGCTGCTGATACATCCTGACCGAACCAGCTTCATAAAAAGGAGACACTCCTCATAAAAACACTCAGAGGCTCTTCAATTTAATACACACGACAAAAGACAACTCAATCCCATCCATTATTGTCACTCTTCATACAGACCAAGTATTCGACCGAAAAATGTTGACCCTTATTTTTCCTGTTTTGCCATTTTTCTTTTAAATTTTGTGTACCATTTTTTAACCACATGGATCAAAATATTTCAATACAATATCCATGACAACTATCACCTTTTTTAAAGGCGACCACTGCATGACCTTTGACCAGCCACACGAACCACGTGACCTACCCAACAACTGCAAATTCTGACATTTTCAACTTGGAGCTATACTGAAAGACCAAACTGTACTAAACCATAAATTAAATCAACCAGTGTTACTCCATAAACTACTGCCCTTCAACAATACAAACTACTCTCACAGATATAAGCTCTTATCAAACTCACATAAACCAAAATAGCCCTGTGGTTAACACCACCTCATCAAGCAAAAGAAACACTTTATGATACAAGAACACAGAACACACTTAAAATGGGATTCTCAGAGTCTGACAACAGCTCACTATGATCTAAAAATCAAGGAGATAATGGTTTACACACTCTCTACCACTGTGCAAATGTAAAACTCTTCGTCGGCAATTAGAAATTTTACTTGTTGTCCTTTTGAGTAAGAAACATATTGACTCAAATATTACACTGGGCAGATGTCCATTTTGGCTACAGAGGGTTATTAGTCATCTAACCTTTAGGCAGATCTTTGGACAAGGTCTTCATGTAGTATGCAGTGTGCTCTCGGGAGGTGTAGGCACTCAGATGAGCACCCATGGACTCCACCTGCTGCTCCAGGGCTGTCTGAGGGTGCTTTTTGGTGCCCTGAGAAGGGAGAGGAAAGAGAAAATGTACATTGTTAAGAAGTGCATTAAATGTCTTCACTTGAGGGCAGAACCCCCTTGCAAGGAGATGATCCATACCTTGAAAGCCATATGCTCCAAGAAGAAGCCTGCTCCATTGTTCTTCTCGCTCTCATAGCGACTGCCAGCACTGATCCAAAGTCCAACCTGAGACAAAGAGAATACATTAGGAGACGAGTCATATTAATTTCCAACTATCCATTTCATAACACGCAGTCAAAGTGAAACTATCAACTATCCTATCTGAGAGCAATATTTTATAGGAATCTTCTAATGCTATGTTCTTACAGTGCATGTGGCATGTCCGGTCTCCTCGGAGGCGACCCTCAAGCCGTTGTCCAGGGCAGTAAGGCGGGTCTCAGGGGCTCCCAACAGGCTCTGGGCATAGCTGACTGAGGCCTGTCCACGCCTGAGAGACAGCAGGATAGGCTAGAGGAGGCAGTGACAAAGAGAGAATGCATAAGTCATTTTTAAAATTACTTTCTTAGAATAACAGATTCTTCTGTGCAGATTAGAGCAAGTCTTTTCTGTTTTTTCCTTTCAGAGAGTAATTAAATAAGATCAAATGGCTTGCAAATGATACTGACACCACCATCACAATTTTCACAGGAACAGCTACAAAGGAAACAAATAAGAATAGGGAAAATATATACAGTTTAAATGTGACTTTGAGGGTGTCAAGGTATGGCAGACATCATGGCTAAGAACAGTGAGTTTAACCTCGCACTATCCACAATACAAATAAGGCAGCTGCTTTGTGGAGCTTCCTTATTATCTCAGTTTAGGTTATAGTTTGTTAGCAGGATATCTCAAAAGCTTGAGGAGATCTTAAAGAAATTTGGTGGACATATATGATTATCTCACCGGTGTATTACAAAAAGTCTATTCAAATTTAAATGATGGGGATTATGTTTGACTTTAATTGCAAGTTGGAAAATTTCTATACATACATCTGCTTTCCAAGAGCCGTTTATTAGAAACGTGTTTTCTACAGCAGTCGGGTAACGACGTTTAACGAGCAGCCTACACCTTGACATAGCATTTCAAACGATGTCTAAAATAGTCGTGTCCTTATATCCAACTGTCAAACTAAGACTCGCTATGACAAGAGGTAAAACAGACTCAAACCTTTACGAATGAAACCAATACTGATCTGTCACTGTCAGCATCTGTCCGGACACAAAGTCGAGAAGCTAGCCTTGCTAGGCAGATTAGCTACGTGAAGAGGGCAAATGAATGCGTCTGAGTAATGTTAACGCAGGTGACCTTGAGAATAACAGAGGGGATTAAGAGAACAACTACTGGCTTTGAATACCACGCGTTTAAGTTGGATGATATATGTATATTATGTAGTTGAAGCAATTCATAACGTCTTTCTTGACAGTTGACCTTGCATTCGCTGTTAGCTACCCAGCTAATGCTAACCACTAGCAACTACTTCCTATTACTGGTACTTTGGCCAGTTTAGCCAGAGCTAGCGGCTAATGAATTAGCTAGCGGTCGGTCTTCTCGATGAACATTGTGAATGTTTAGCGAAAAAACAAGGAAAATTCTTTTATCTGCCTGAAACGTTTTATGTTTAAAAGGGCTTAGATCGTTACGATAACTTACGCTGCGGGTTTTGGCGAGGGCTCGACCCACGGTACTCCCGACACGGCACACGGACGCCGCCATTACTACAAGTCAAGAAGGGAGGTTCGCGACTCGCGCGGGCGTTCTCGTGAGATGCCGCCTTGAAGGACTGTTCGAAATAACTTATTTATGAAATAGGCACACGTGAATAACCCAACAAAAACCCCAGCCGTAAATATGACTGACAAAGCTGGTATTTTCCAGGATACCCGAGATGTACTGTTTCATGGGATCTCAAGAATAATTGATGGTAAAAGCGTAAAAGTGATGTAGGCTACACACTCTTTGTGACGTTTTTTGTGTTTGCATTAAGTTGCTGTCTGTGGCCTCAGCCATATTATAAAATAGCATTAACCATGCTGAAATATTTGTTCCATAATTGATGATGATTAATGATGGTTATGGTCCAAGGCAATTGGATGCGCGACATCAGACTTCGTATTGAGGAAATTACTAGGAGCACATGAAGGCACCATGAGTGGGCAACGATGACGCAACTAGTAAAGTTTTGTAAATATATTTCTGTTAAATAAAGTTAAATAAACAAATTTCTTTCTCACGTACGACTCGCAGTAAAAATATGATAGATTATTTCCTCATTTATAAGATAAAAAACAGTGAAAGAAGACGAAGAAGAAGAGGAACAACAAAAAAAGGCTAAATATCAAATCCTTTATTGTGAGGTAGGCCAACAACAGAGTCCACAAAGTAGCCTTATCTGTGAGCGTGTGAATCGTTTGATTAATAAGACTGGTGTAAGCCCTGATGTTGGGAGATGTTTCTGACCCTGAACTTAGGGTGAAGGACTCCCGCAGTGGGCTCAAGCGTCAGTGGTTCCTTGTCTGGATCATTTAGACCTATAACCTCTAAAGGCAAATATGGACCTTGGTGCTTTTTGGGGACACAGTGTTGGATGTTTTGTGACTTCTTCAGCACCTGGGGTCTTCTCCTCCAGCAAAACATGGAGCGAGACTGGGCATTCACTGGAAGGTGGAAGGAGCTGATTACGTTCTTGGACAGGTGAAACCTTAAAGTTTCAGTAGGGACAGGTACGTGTTGCTCAGGAGGGAGAGAACCAGGGGACTGAACATCACTGTTGGTGTAGCTGATCTGACTCACAACCTTCTTGAACCACTTCTTAGGTGGAGGCTTTGTTTTTTCAGCTACAGACTTCTTCTCCTTGATAAGAGCACAGTGTCGTGTTGATGGGGGGACATGCCAAGCCGCAGGGGAGTTGAAGGTCCTTGGAGGAGGAAGTGGGCGTGGGCGTTTGATCTGAGAGCCCTCAACAAGTAGGTTTACTCCCACATACTGTGGCACTTTGACTGCTACCTAGGGACCAGAAAATACAGAAAATTAAGGTATGAGTGAAATAACAGAAACAAGAAAAAAGTGAGCTACATGATATCACTCTGATAACAGACTATAATAATATAAACTATAATCTGATAATCTGAACAGGAGAACAAACTCTTTTTTACCTGCTTATATATGAGCCGAAAACCTCCTGTGTTTGCAGTCCGATCTAATCTCCGGTCTAAGACGACCCGTAATGTGTCCTCCTGCACAGCTGTACAGAGGCGGGCTGTCACAGATGTAGAGGGAGCCATGGTGGGACTGGCATTGATCTCTATCAGCCATGGACGCAGGTCATGGCCTAAGGGAACAAAATAGATTACTGATACATTTCCTTTTTCCATAGACATTACTGTCAATCTTAATTCAGTTGTCATATGATTCTTACTGAAAGAAGGACTAACACCGGAAGAATGTAGGCTCTTGTGTTTAGGAAAATAAATAAATCTGAGTATTGACTTCGCTCAGTTTGCGAACTTGGATGAATGTTTATATACAGAGAATTAGCTAATTACCTAATATGAAGTCAGCGCCATAGAGCTCAAAGGTGTTTTTGCGTGACTCCACCAAATCCTGTGCAGTCTGCAGTGCGTGGATTACAGCCTTCTTCATCCCTGGGACCACTACAGTCCCCCACTGAGCTGCCTGGTCCTGGCTGGACAGAAAGGCCCTGAACTGGTCACACGACCACATGTTGTCTGCTGGGATGCCTTGGTGCCGTTGCTGGGAGGGTTGCAAGTGCTTCTGGATGGAGTTATTACACAGGTGGACGGAGCTGGTGGGATGGAGCAAAGGGAAGAACCAAGCAGAAAGATAAATGAGAGGAAATGGGACGTGTAATGGAGGCTAAAAGACAGACTTGTAAGTGTTATTGTTTTCTGTAGCCTGAGGCTACAGAAAACCTAAACCGCATTCTCTTTGGCTGTAGTTACATTCACACAACTTTTAACATCTGATCATGCCAAGATACATTTTGCAACAACTCTGCAGACACAAAAATCTGATTTTGATCTTTAAAATCAGATCTGGAAGTGGTCAAAATTATATTACGACTGGAATTGTGCCTAGTCTGAATGTAATCCTGCCCCAGTTTGCTTACAAGCAAAGTAAAGAGATGGAGAAGGAGGGGGTGGGTGGATGGGAGGCATCGCTTGCAGGATCTATTTCCTTATTATTTGGTTTATTTTGTTGCTATTAATTTTTATCAGCACTGGAGGCCATAGGGAACACTAAAGATATATAAGCAGACAGGTGTTTTAGAACCAGCTTTACCTACATACCATGTGTTATGCCTTTGAGTTTCTCTCCCTCTTGCTCCTCTTTCACATTTCACTTTGCTTGGTCTTACCTCTACTTTGTTCTTTCCAGTTTTTAATTATCTCCTTATTAATTGCCCTATCTTACCTATCCAGTGTATCTAGTGAGTAAGGCTGCGTGGAGAAGCGCAGGTAGCACTTCGCATAGAACCAGACAGTAAGAGGGTTCCAGTCGGTGACCAGGAACCACTGACGCACATCAAACTTGGTGCCATGGACCAGCAGGGGGCGCTCCACATACTTCTGCACCACCCACTTGCTGTCCTTGATCAGGGCTGGGTCACTGTCTACCATCCTGAGGATCTCATCCAGACGCTTTGCGCACATGATGCCTGAAAGACGAGGGAGACAGGTTGGTCAGGACTTTGGCAGATGTTACATGAACTGTCCGGTGATGTCCGACCTTTCTCACCTCTGCCTCTGGATTTGGCTCCAGGTTTTATGATCCAGATGTTGTGTATGCCATCGGTGTCCAGCTGTGGACTGACTTCCCGCATCCTCTGCAGCATGGCCTGGCATTGGTCCACAAAAAGAGCACTATCCTCGATCTCTGCTCCATCACTAAGTGAGACAGGAAAGAGAGGGAGGGACTATGTAGTGACTCTACACTCTTGATATTGAAACACTGAAGAGTGCTTAGGTTTCCCTCTCTCTCTCACACTCCTACATAGACTCAGTGCACTCACTGAACAACGAGGTAGTAATTGTTGATAAATTCAGCCCACTGCTCCTTCATAACTGTGTGTGGTGTGTCCAAGCTTATGTCTATGTCACTGTGCTCCAGACTATCCAGGAACTCCTGGCAAACCTTCAGTGCAATACCAATCATTTTGGAAGGCACCAATGGTATGGCTCGCCGCTTGCGTCGTTTCCTCTGATCTAAAGGTGGAAAAACAAAATGGTAGCTCTTTCTACGAAGCTGTAATGAGTAAGTAAACAGTTCATTAATCAAGAGATGCTTTGAGACCATAAAGTCTCACTCTGATTTGACTGATTCTTGCAGCTGCTTTGTCCCTCTCCCTGAACACTCTGCTTCCTCTCCACAATGCACTGCAGAAGACTGGTGCAGGCTGTCCTCCTGTAGTCCTCTAAAGAGTGAGATGTATATATAGAGAGAGAGGTTAGTATTCCAAGCTTTTTGAATGACTGAAAGCTAAAAAGGGTATAAATTCCTGACCAATGAAAGCGTGTTTCTCATCCTCTGCTCCTAGCCTGTAGCAGCGTGGGAAGAAAGTGTCTGGGTCAGCTGAATCGAACCAGCGCAGGTTCCTCAGGTTCACACACAACCCCACCTGATGGGCAGATTGAGAAGAGGTACTGATCATGGGTGGGACAGGGGACCGCTGAAGAGACATTTTATGCCACAAGAAATTCTAATAATGTAATTGTACCTTTGTGGTGAAGCTGCCTGCTCTTACGAAATGGTTGGCGATCTGTTCTTTATGCAAGGTGCGTGTCTCAACAGTCTCTCTACGATTTGTCCAATAGAAGTAAACCATTTCATTCCGCACCAGGCGAGACTGCAGAGTGAGAAATGGTAACGAATGAACAAGCTGAATCTGTGGATCAAATGAGCAATACAACACACCGTACAGCGCGCACAGACGCCTGCAGTCTCAGAGGCTATTTTTACCATGAGGTCATACATTCCGTCCAAATCGTCCTCTTTTTCAGCATCGTCTGGGTTGTCTGTGGAGAATTGAGTGATGGTAAGGAAGAGAGGGGCTAGACATATCAAATATTCATACTCAATATACTTGGAAATGTGAGTTCAAAAACAAGCACACTTTCGCCCAGCTCACAATCATCGTAATCGCTGTCATCAGCATCATTGCTGTCGGTTCCTTCACCGCTCTCATCACCACGACGCCGATGTAAGTGCTGGGTGGGGCGTGGCATACGTCTCTCCACCCAGCCTCTGGCCCTCAGTGCTTCCCTGACTACAGGGTAGGGGCCTTGGACAGAAAATATCTTGTGATTCTGAGAGGACAAATAAGAGACAGAAGAAATGACAGATGACTTTGTGGGACAATCGAACATTTATTTGGACCATCTGAATGTTGGACATGCTCAGTTATGTTCTTAAAGAGTCTGACTTGTAGTTGGAAAAGCTTTTTGTACCTTTGATAAGTCATCACAAATAAAAATACAGATTTTTTTCCTCCAATGTCCTTTTACAGCTTCAATTTACATGGATTACAAGGGATCTGCAAAATCTATAGATTTCTTGATGGATTACTCATGTTCAGCTCAGTGCTAGCAACAAAAGCTAAGAGTAAATTCAAGGGTGACAAGACAAACAAGGGTTTTTTTATCAGGAGGTGCCACACATCAAGTACGAAAATGTCCTTGTTATTCTTTGAATAACAAGGACAGAGACAGAGGTATTAAGCTTATGAAGACCTTCACCTTCACAGCTTTGTCCACCATGGCCTTGGCTGCCCTCAGTCTCTCTGGGTTAAGAAAGCTGCGGTGTCCTTTGCCCTCAGGTGGTGTAGCTGACACAAACAAATGCACACATACACACTGGTAAATAAAAAATACAGGTCCAGTGATTAAACTGTTTTGTCAGTGGCCTTTACGATGATACTGTTAATGCTGGTAAAAGGTAAATCAGTAAGTCAGTATCAGTACTAAATACAACATGACAATACAAAGTGACTGAGCAATTTTAATCATAGAAGGCAGAGAATTAGAAACTGCTGCTTAAGGTGTAAATGTTAAGACAAGTGTGCCTGTGGTGCAGGGCATAGCTACTTATTCGCAGATTTTTCTCTGTGGCTTGGTTGCACCGCTGGCCTGCAGCTGTGACCTGCTGATCCTCAGGAGGACCTCCCATCTCTCCTGTAACAGTAATAATAGGAGCACTGTTATGCATCTATCAACACAAAGGACCATGCAGATACGTCCCAGCATCTTGGTTTGGCATCATTCAGTTCTACCACAGTGCAATGCTCAATCAGAACGCCCTAGAGCTTCCTAACCCCAAAACAGTATGTTTGGACCATTTGTGGGAGAGGTGACTGTACCATCAGGCTATGTTTAAACTTTTACACTAGACAACATGACTTGGTAATGTACCTACCAGTAGAAATTGAGGTGAGACATTTTTTATGTAGACAATAATGACTTAAATGTGATGAATACAGGAGTGTTGAGACATCAGTTTGAGTGCTGTTGTTCTACAACATTGTCCAAAAAGGTGTCACAGTATATCACAGCCTTGAAGTGCATGCTTTAATGTATTGCTACAATTTCTGTAAGAGACCTGACATTTTCAAATGCACTTTACCTAGTACTGCTAACTGGCTGATCAATAAAATATAAATGTCTCAGTGCCATTAACCACAAACAGAAATATTTTGAAAACATTTAGATGCAGTGAAGATCAATATGCTATGGTGGTCAAAAAGCCAAAGAGAGCATAACTTGACATCTTCAGTCCCAGCCCAAAAAGGGTAAGGCCATAAAAGTTTAATGCATGGCCTCTGAATTCAAACATTGAGCTACTTGGCGTTTTTGAGTGTGACCTCATGATTTATTCAGTATTCTTGATCTACAGGCCCAGTGTATGAACACAAACCCCAAATCCTCTGTGGGTGTGAGTCATATTAGTTATGCAGTGTTATCCTATCATGTTTCAATTAAGAAATGCTTCCCTCAGCTGCTGTAGAGGCTACAGCAAGAACACATAAGAATTCCCTATTAAAGGAAATAATTATTTTGCATTTTCATTTTTAACATTATTCAATTTCTCTATCCTCTGCATATCATAATTTGAGCAATCCAGAAGAATGTCTGTTATAATAACAGTTGGTTTCTGTCAGTGTGTAACAACTTCTCATCCAGGAGGCGGGAGAATGGCTGGTTCAGACACATATGGTGTTTACAAGCTGCTCTCGATCTCTCACCACTGTCTGAGCATGTTGCGGGGCATCCATCAGTAGCCTGGTCTCCCTCTTGGCCCAGCTGGACAGACTGTCTGACCCTGGTGGCCTCCATACTGACATTAGCGGCCTGTGGCTCCAGCACGCTATCTCATGCCTCTTCAAACTTTCTCTTCTTTTCTGCTTTATTTGTTCAGGCAGTAACTGCTGCCTGACAAGTATTCAACTGTGCAACCATGATACAAAATAAAGGTGTCTTGGTTGTATAAAAATGTTACACCAGGGAAGTGTTACTTGATTACAAAAAGAAATTAATTAAACACTTTTGAAATGCAGTGCATAAAATATTGTTAAATAAGAGAACTTGAGGTCTCATGCATTGTTGGCTTGTTGGTGTGAAAAAACAGTCTAGCTGGATGTGCACTGGACCATAAAGTGGGTCAAATTGCTGTGCAGGAGACACCTGTCAGCGTTGTAACACTCGGGCAGGGCAGTGTTACACACAGTCAATCAGATACCTCCTGAACAGGTGCCCATACGTTTTCACCCTTACAACAACACAACTAGTTTTAAAAGCAACACTATCAGAAAAAAGCAGTTCCATCACCAAAACTTGTGATTTCCCTTGTAGCAGGCTATATCTGGGGTATTCCAGATAGGCAGGTTGTCTGAATAAGCACGACGTTACTGGTTTATGTTATCAGGTGATCAAATCAACAAGCGTCCCCTCGGCTTACAGCTAAGCTAACAGGTAAAGTAACAAAACCAAGCATTTTCAACTAATGTTCAGTGTTAACTTATTCTAAGAAAAAAACAAAGCCTACCAAGCGTTAAGTTTCGTACGTACCTGCTGAGGTGCTCAGGTGTAACGTCGGTGCCGGTTTGACCGGCGCAGCGAACCGTCAGTCCCAGCTCTGTCAGTTTACTGTCGCCATGGCAACCTCTTTACTGGTTGTTGGCGACACAGCTAGAGCGTTTTAGATTTTTAATTTAGATTTCACAAAATTCTTGTCATACGCTGAATGCACAGCATATTGTTCGTTATAGTGCTGCAGACCTGTAGTGTGTTGTGCAGTGCTAATAATTTTTACACATTGGCCCCTACTAAAATGATATAAACAGTGTCACTTTTAATGATGAACCAGTAGATGGCGGCAAAAATCCGCTTAAACAAATACTGCAGTCTGCAATATCGTAAGTGCAGTGTAATAAGATGCACCATTTTGAGTATAATTTTGTGTTAAGTCTTATTAATTGGTTACTGCCACTGGTGAATGGAACTGTTCCCCATGTTTCTCATAAAACTTAGGAATATCGAAGGGACAACTTTATTTCATCTGTAACCCACATTTCTGCATAACATGATGTTTTTGTAAAGGAAAAGGCCACCTCCAGCCACTCCTTCTCTGGGAAGCCCTGGTAGTACAAAAGTTTTTTATTTATTTATTTATTTATTTATTTATATTTGACCAGGGCATTTTGGTACGGAATCCCTCTATTTGGGAACAGAATAAGATACGTGCTATCTTTGTGTCAGGCAAAAATGCAACAAGATGGGCATGCGTCATATTTAACAGGAGTTTTTTTTTTTCGTAGACAGAAGCAGCATTTTTCCCCACTGCTGAGTTACCTGAGTAACCTTTTCATTGATGTATCTATGGAGTAACCTAATAGACGATCTTTGACTGCATTGGCGCGCTGGCGAACGTCACTGCGTCACGTGATCTTTCTCCGTCTCTCCCAGGCGTCAAGCCCAGACAAATCCTGCCCAGTACTGTACACACACTTACATTACGTTTCTCAACACAGTCTCATACACACACATACACTGAAGACGTGTGCAGCGGCTAAATATATACCTTAACAACCTAGCCAAAGGTATTGAACAGGTAAGCAAAAAAGTCTTTGTCAACGGTTCTGTTATAACCAAAGAAAGAGAACTTTGTCGTTTCCCGTTGTTAATTTAAGCTAACATGCTAACCAAACATAACGATGACAACTCAGGTCGAAAACATGTCTTTAACGTCTCAGGTGGCTTTGTAGTGAAGTTTTCCAAGATGTGTGGGAGAACTGCATGCACTCTGGCCCCTCACGAGGTGAGCCGAGCCTGCCGCTACCGAGACCGAAGAGGGCAGCGCAGACAGCCCAGGTGGAGGGATGGAGATGCAGATAATTATCGGCCTTCATACAACAAGAGCCCCCAGTCCATGAGTCCTGTACTTCTGTCCCAGAGGCATTTTGATGAGGTAAATTATCTCTATTGTCTGCGTGTGCTTGTGCTTACAAAACTGTGTCAGGAGTCTTAGAGAAGTCAGCATGCGAAAATCAGATTTCAAATTCAAGACTTGAAAAGGTCTTAAAAATGGTCATTTTGTGAGGTCTTAATAAGGTCTTGAATTTTGAATTCCACAATCTCCTGGCCTCAGAAGAAGGCAGAATGTCAGAGACCTGACAGAGCAGACAGGTGTTTTTTATTTACTATGCAATAGGACTTGGCATTTTTGGGGGGGGCTTGAAAAAAGTCTTGAATATGATGTGAGGAAAGGGGTAAAAAATCTGACCACCAAATTTCAAGTTTGACACCCCCATCTGAGAAAACTTGAGTTAGGCATGACTGGTGTAGATTTGCATAACTGTCAACACTGTAGGCGTGGTGTAATTTAAAATGTGGCTGTGTAGCCTGTGTTCTCACATTTTGCATAGGCGTGCATGTTATGCAGCGGTTAACACCAGCAGGCGGCTTGAGTGGGAGTGATATTGTAGCATGACTATATTTGTGTGTCTGCAGAGTGCACCTGTGGATGAATATGTGCTGGCTTCTATGCGCTGGGGCCTGGTACCTGCTTGGTTCAAGGAAAATGACCCAAGCAAGATGCATTATAGCACCAGCAATTGCCGCAGTGAGAGTCTACTGCAAAAGAAATCTTACAAGGTGCGTACACTACACTGGGTGGTGATTGGCTTCATGTCCTTCCTCATGTTTTGTTTCATGCCGTGCTTTATGTTCTGAGCACAAATGGGTGTCTGATCACTTTTTGTCCCTCTAAAGGACCCTCTGCTAAAAGGACAGCGATGTGTCGTCCTGGCTGATGGCTTTTATGAGTGGAAGAAGCAGGAGAAAGGGAAGCAGCCTTTCTTCATCTACTTTTCACAGACTCAGGGAACCAGTAAGGGGAAATCAGATGGTCAGGAGGATCACCCCTCGACTGCAGTTCCCCATAAGAATTCAGAGATAGCCTCCCCTGGCCTGAGAGAGGTTAGTACTGGGCTTTTTACGGCGACATAAGAACCTTTGACATTGGCCTTCATTTTTCATCAAAACCAAATGTAGAGAGAATGCAGCATATCCGGAAATTGCCATAGCTGAAAATTTCCTGTTTGAGAGAGGACCCAAAGCCAAAGTATGCACTGTGTCCAGTCACCAGGTGTTTTCTTTTGTGTAGCCTTAAAAATTTATGCTGCATACAAGTGCCTTGTTGTAATGTTAGTGCCAAGCCGGCGACTCCTAGGGACATGCATAATAAATCATTAAATTCCATCTGAACTCTGCTCAATGTAACTTTTTCAATTCAACATTGCATTTATATGACCAGCACCTCCACTCTGTTTTGTTGTGAATAGAAAGACAGTGAGTGGACTGGCTGGAAGTTGCTGACTATGGCTGGACTGTTTGATTGCTGGACACCCCCAGGAGGTGGAGAACCCCTTTACAGCTACAGTATCATCACTGTGAATGCTTCCCCCAATCTGGAAGGCATCCATGACAGGTGAGATTCATTGTTGGTGCTCTTTTTTCCCCGTTGTGTCTGTATGAAGGCTCAGATCACCATGTGGTTATGTTTTAGGATGCCAGCAATTCTGGATGGAGAGGAACAAGTAAGAAGATGGCTTGATTTTGGTGAGGTGAAGTCCTTAGATGCCCTGAAACTGCTCCAGCCAAAGAACATATTAACTTTTCACCCTGTCTCTTCATTTGTCAACAACTCGCGCAACAACTCTCCAGAGTGCCTGCAGCCACTAGATCTTGAAAGCAAAAAGGTAGTGTACTTTTTGTGGTACTTTTCTGCATTGTGGTTGGAAAATCAGCCATTTAACATTGGCCTTTGTACCCTAGGACTTCAAGCCCACAGCCAGCAGCAAGAAGATGATGAGTTGGCTGCAGAGCAGCAGTCCCTCAAAGAGGAAGCAGCCTGACACATGTGAGACTGCAAGAGTGCAAGGAAGCAAGACCAAGACTCAGCCCAAGTCTGCAGGGCCTCTTAGGCAGTGGCTTCATGGTTCCAATAAGAAACCAAGAATTAAATGATATGGAGTCTGCAATATTGAGAGAAGATTGAGGCCTTATCTTTTGTATTCTGATTTACTTTACTATTTTACTATATATGAGGTTGAGAAGACAGGTATCAGCAAATGGTTGCATGTTTTGTTTCTCATGTTAATTGCTAAATATTTCATAAATCTGACAGAGTTATAGTTAGTTGTCAACACTCATACAAAATGATGACTTAACACTTTTATTCAGAAGATGTCAATAAATGTCAAAGAATAAACACAATATGCTTTATTCAAGATTTTTATTACCCTTATTACTTGAAACGCAAAGACATTTTCAAACAATGTAGATGCTATGCATTTATCATATTAATAATATAATAATGATGAATGCCAATAGTTCCCCCAGACATTTTTTTTCCATTTTTCAAAGTTATGTATCCTATCTTGTCCTCTATGATGCATTTCAAAGTCTAAACATAATATACGAACAGACAGTTAAAGATCTGATCGGTTAAAAGAAATGTCAAGCACTTAATAAATTGTTTGCCAACACGAGCAATTGGCAGAGACAGATATGGAGATTGACAACACAGTTTTTGCCTTCCCCACAAAATGACTGAGAGGTTTGCAAATATACAAAGTCTTGCAATAGTTGACAGTAAAAAGAAAGGTACCAGCTAATAGTACTCAAGTTATTATGAATGATGATATTTATATGTGAGAAAAATCTCTGTCCCCTCTGAAACTATCAGGTAGAATGTCATGCTGTCTTGATTTGGTTCATTTCTGTGTTAAATTTTGTGCTAACAAGGAATAATTCATTATAAGACGAAACTTAACGCCCCCTATAGAGAGACAGCAAATAACCGGAGTTGGTTACGGACAGCATTTATCTCAAGGAGCAGAGTTTGAAATCACACATTGTCCTCGACTTTGAGTTAATTGTGTTTATCATGGCTCCAAAGTGAGATGTCTGAACAGGGCTTCAGTTTGACCTTGATGATAGCAAAGTGCAAAAAAACTTCTGAACACATTTGTCTAATGGACTTGTGATTTGAAGATGGTTTTCAGTTCTAAGCCAATGAACAAGAACCGGCAGGCAGCACATTAGCATGATCCATACATGCACTTTCATACCTATACAAATTACACATTCTGATCCTTCACATCTTTTTCACCGCAGGAGCTTAGGGAGCGAACTGCTAAGTCCCGACTATCCCTTAAGGTGTCGTGGGAGTTTATTTAAGAGTGGATGAGGCAAGGTGATGCCATGGAAACAAATGCCTTGAGTATGAAACATTTTTAAGCCACAAGACAGATGAGTAAAATGGGGGAGCAATGTTTCCTCTATATTCATGCGGCAGTGGTGGGCCATGAAAGTAAGAAGAAAACCACCACTGCTAGAGAAACTGATTTAAAAAAATGCCATTTTTTTGTTTAAATTTACTCAAACACAAACAAGTATAGGCATAATGCTTAGATTACCACTTTTATCATAAGTATCCAAATAAAAGCAGAACCAAAACTGGGTGCAAAACGGGAATACACATGGAACCGTAACCAAGACTGGCCCAAACCACCACTGCTACGAAAAGTACACAGGAAACACTGAGAGTAAGCATCATGTAAGTAAATTCCATATTGTTTCCTCGAGATGTTCTTTGGGCTAGGAGATTCATATTTTTATAGAAAATGTGTGTTTTGTATACATAGGGAGGTGAGTGCAGAATGTTTGTGTTTGTGTAGTAGTATACTCTATGAGAAGGATGCTGCTTGAATCTACAAAGGCCTGTGATAATGTTGGGCATCAGGGGTCACACAGTGGGGCATGGGAGGGAGGGTATATAGACAAGGCAAGACAGGGTAGTGAGGGCAGTATCAGCC
>OMKZ01027641.1:0-16074 GCA_900302535.1 Neoniphon sammara
ATATATGTACATAATTCAATAGAATAATTCAAACTTTTCTGATACTGGTTATATAATGTATATTTATGTATTTACAGTGCTTTTGTACAGCATTTCTTTACCATGAATGTATGATTTTCCTCAAGGGCGTGACATTATATGAATGACACCCGTAGCCCTACATGAAATTGCACCTTTAATTTTGAATCATTTTGCTGTGTTGCGGGTGATTGAACTGCTGGCATTTGGAAGTGTTGTTACAGCGAGCACATGTGTCGCATCTGTAATTTCCATCAGGAGAGGGAGAAAGCAGCGATTGAGAGGACGGAGGTTTTCACCAAGTAATTCTTGAAGTCAGACCAGTGGGGCCAAACATGTGGCTCCGCAGGCGAGGGACTTAACCACTCGACTGTCTCTGGGAATCTTTGCTGTGAAATCTCATTAACTGCATCCAACAGCTGGCTTCATAGCTGCCTTAATTTTCTGCTTCTGAGGATGACAACAGAGTTACTTTTTTTCTCAGACCTCCTACATGTGTCATCCAATATAATTGCCCATAAAGACATTTTTGTTAGTTAGGAGAATGAGGCAGTCATCCGCAGTCCAAAAATTCCTGTTTAACTGTGAAATACACTTTTATTTTACTATAATAATAATAATAATAATAATAATGATAATGATAATGATAATGATAATGATAATGATAATGATAATAATAATAATAATAATACAAGGTGTTTCACAGTCAAGAGTGTTAAGTCTGACAAAGAACAGATCAATAAAACAGATCAATGCGACTAAATAAAAATAAAATGAAATAAATAAAATAAAAATAAAACAAAACAAAGAGGCAAATTGAACAGACCCAGCCCTAGGGATCAAACAAATGGACTGAATAAATAACAGACAAGGCAATGAGAAGAAAAATGAATAAAAGCCAAAAGTTACAGCGTTTACAATAAGTGACTACTTTATCGGAACATTATTACCATTCATTGACCTTCCATTTTCATTGCATGGGTGCTTGTTGTGTTCATTCAGAAAAAAATTCAACAAAGCTAGGAAACTTGGGTAATTTGCATGACCTTATGCATTATATGTTGAAAATAAGGTTTTGAATTGCTGTGAGGAACATTCAGATGCAATCAGAACACTCTCTTTTATTTGAAATGCATCACGGTTGAATTTGATCAACCAAAGCTGACTGCGCTGATCCTTATTTCCAGGCAACAAATCTTCTCATGGTGTCTTCCTCATGCTCACAAATCCACACTGTTGTGAGAAAGCATTACAGAAACCAGATGCCAGATGTCATGTTTTCCATACACTCACACACTGTTGGTGTTCTCTGCCCAAATATGACTCTCACATCATATTTGCAAACAGGCAAATCACGCAGATCGCGCATTGTCTCTCCTGGTGAACAGTCACCTGGTGACAGCCTATGATCTGTCTCAGGTAATCAGTGTGATGTTGTTTAGGAAACACTGAAATAGCCAGCGAGTTTTATTTGTTGGAAAACATGCTGTCAGATTATTGGCACTGATTTCTAACAGTAGGCAACATTTGTGCTTGCACTTGTCTTAGCTTACCTGCAATCACCATAACATCGCATCCTGAAACCGACCTCTAAAATCTGACCTCTAGAATTATTTATGAACAGCAAGAAATTTTAGCAGAGAAAGTTCACCAAGATGGAAAGATTTCTGACCTGCTTTTATCCTGGAGAATAATGTAAGTGCTCAAGTTATTGTTGGCAGTGTGCATGAACCCGGGATTTTCAGTTCTTCAAAGCAAGTCTAACTGCAGCAGCAACAGCTCCTTGAACTCAAATCTGCAAAATGTCAGGTTTTGTCAGAGCTAGCTGGATTATGACCATGACTTTCTAAGCCACCTCCATTCATGAATTCATTTCCAGACAAGATTGTCCCTTTCTTTTGAACCAGTAAAGGTGTTGTTATGAATAGGGAAAGCTTTTAGAAGAGAACACCAAGATACTTTGGTGACTGAAGTATGCACATTACAAAAAGCACTTTGCACTAAGCACTAAAAATAAACTGTTTATTATGAAAAGGGTTGGTTGTATCCCTGTTTGAACGTAGTTTCAATAAAATAATTTAAAAAAAGAGTTAAATCATTTTACGTTGGAGATGTGTCCTTTACACACAAATAAAACACACACAGAAATGTATTGGCTTCATGAGCACAAACTAAGCACAAATTATTGGGTATATTTGAGTCAACTTTAAGTCACTGAAGTTAGAATTATTTAATTCAGTTTAGCAAGAACTTTTGAATGAAGTTAATCTAGAGTAAAGTGTTTTTTGAATTTTAGGTTAACTGTGATGCACTATGGGCTATAGATGCAACTGTAGCCTACTTACACATTTATTTTATCTGCAAGGTTCTGCCATGTTCACTCTTTCATTTTATAAGTTGTGACAATGAAATAAGCTGCTGTCTCTTTGGCCAGGGTTACACCTGTATTTTCATTGCGACTTCAGCAATCAGAACTGTCTGATCGGGTCTCAGACCAGGTCTGACTGGTTTTCACGCACATGACAATCTGATCTCATATGAGATCGGATTTGTTTCCCCTGTGCAATATTTAAATGATCAAACCACATGACATGGCACTGTTTACAAGTCAAGCTCTCCTTTTGTTATTGATTTTACTCATTTTTAGCAGCAGAACTGCCAACAGTTGGCAGTAAGCGCATGCTTAATGCAGAAATGCTCTCTTATGGTCCATGTGGAGATGAGAATGTAGTTGGCTGTTTTTTCCTCTGCTACACCCCATGCTGTGTTTTCCTTTATGGATCCCTGGTTGTGGCACATGCAGTCTGCAGAAGCTAGTGGGATGTAACCTCAACTCAATATCTAGATTGTGGGCAGATTCATGTCCACACACAACTGAGATCTGATAGCAGTGCGATCCAGGCCACTTCAACATGTGGATTTCAAGATCAGATCTCTATGCGGCCAAGATCCAATCTGATAGTGTACACGCCTGACAGTTAATGCAAGCAGGCATGATCAGATGTGCCATCTCATCATTGAAAAGACAGGTGTAACCCTGGCCTTTAAGTCACAGCGCCATGTCAGCCAATCAGATGCCTGCTGACCCTGGTTTCAACTCTCTACTAATGTTCCCTTTATTTCAAAACGGGAGTGCGCAGTTATCCAAGATTACTATATTCAAGATTAACAAATCAATCCCCCACCAGCATTCGAGGAACCGAGTTAGCCTGATGAGGATTAGCCGGATAATATGAACTGGCTAAAATCAAAGTAGCCCAGATTAATTAAGCAACGTACAAATGCTGCTCTGGGGAAGGCAAAACATAAGACTGTGGGAAGACCACTTGCATAGATTACATGTGTTCTCATTTTATAAGTCTGAGAAAGGACAGCAGGGCACAGTCATTTTAGTAGTATTTTAGGATACTTTATAAATACTGGTTAATTGAAATATACAATTATTGAGTGTGCCTTGGTAAGTTAAGGTGCACATCAATGGGTTGAATTTGGCGTGTCTGCATATCTCTCACCTCTTTAATGTCTCTTCATGGTGCACTTTCTAATAGAGCAAAGACCTCAAAACTAATCTTTAAAAAAAAGAGACTGTTTAGATCAGAGACTCGGATCTCTGCTGTGCATCTGTGCTCTGCAAGATAGCATGCGCATGTTTGTGTTTGCGTGTCTTCATGTGTGGCAGGTGGCTATACTTGCTTTCCAACAAGTGAGTTTTTAGGACAACATCAAACCAATAGAGAATTTTTATGTAAAACAAGCCATTTTCAGAGCTAAAGCCTCATTCAAAGGCATTCTTCCTTCTTTTCTCATCTCAGTGCTCTTCTTGATCAAAATCGATGCGGTGACTCGCTGCTTATGTTTATCTGTTAAAAAAAAAAATAAAAATTCCGCATCTGAGAGAGCACATAGAAATTTTCTGCAAAGATCTTTTTCAAAAAAACAACAAAATTACAATTCATTCTATGGGCTTTTCGTTTAGTGTGGGATGAAAATGTAAATGGACTTGCTTCAGCATGAAAAGCTGCCGTTTTGATTTTCCTCATGCAAGATAAAGGACAACAATGATTCACTGGTTTATTTTTCTCTCAACTGGTACATTTTCAATGTGCGGCATTCTCTACCTCCCGCGTTTCAGTTACCTCGTGTATCAGTTTCATCTCCAACATTCGATTGAAGAGTTGATAGGGAAACTGGGTAATAATATGCACAGTCACACTGCACAGTCCTCACTCCCTTACTCTCTGAGATAGCACCGCACAGCCAAGCAGAAAATGCCCCGGTACATGCTGTAGTCCAAACTTCTGTTCCAGCGTCTCCCAGCTCTAGAGCAGCTATCCTCCAGCCTGAGGCCATTCAGTGTGGGCCCAGCTATTGCAAGCACTCCAGGGTGGCAAAAATTAAATAAATAACGACCCAACCTCTGTGTGTGTGTGTAAGGATTGATGATATTCCAAGCTCAGGCTGGGGCTCTCACATAGCCCTGACCCAGCTCCCCCTCACCTTGATAGATAGATGGCTTTAGGGGCTTGTGGCGGATCAGAAGTGATCCTCGGTATCTCCTACAGACCACAGAGCCCGACTGCAAACTTTGTCTTGCCCAGGCCTCCAGCCAACGCCCTGATGCATTAATGCAGGCAAAATGAACGTGCAGTATACATGATTGAATTTGGCCTTGGAGCAATAAAAGTTTCCCAGAATGACACTGGCTTGGTTTCCTGGACAGAATTGTTTGAAATCGGATGAAGTCAATGGAGTCAGCCACGGATGATGGATTCCTTTCAGCATGCCTATGTGTACAGCCTACCGTGACTTGAAGGTGTTAGTGATGGCAAGTATCATCAGATTTGGAACATCAAAAACCTGTTGACACAGTGACTTATATACTATATTATATACTTATATAAATATATTCAGTAAATTGCCTGAATCACAATAAAATTTCCAAAGCATTTTAAAGTAAAAAGTCTTTGGACAAAGTCACTTTCTCAAATTGGACAAAATATTTTGCTTTGGATTAAAATGTGCAGAATTTAAAAGTTTTCATAGCACAGGGTCTAGCTCATTCCTCATGTTGTTTACACCTTTAACAGGAAACTTGCTCTCTGTTTGCAGGTGCCAGAAGTAGATAGCAGAAGTAGAAATTGTTGCATTTGTACAGTTGTGAGGGCAATAATGTTCATTGGCAGGAGGACTCAGAAGTGTCTGTAACACTTAACACCAATGGCAACACATAATCAGGAGTTGAAATGTAGTCCAAATATTCAAACTGTATTTCAACATTAAGCTGCACTCCCTGTATTGAGCTGCTCTCCCTTTAAGGACAATTTGTGTCTCAATTGCCTCAGAGCTCGAAAATCCTTTTTAAACCTGTCTTCCCCTTGACATCCGCTGTACATCTTCCCTTCGTGACTCAAGTGGATTTAATTGAGGGAATCAGTAAAGTATGGATTCACCCAGTCAGCCTATTTCATGGTAAAAGAACGTGTTCCTAATGTTAGTAACATTCAGCGTACATGTGGTGGTCAGTCCTAATCAATTCCAGTGAATGCAGAGATCCCTTCGTAAACAAGTAAAGATAACTATAAAGATGGATCACTATTAATATTAAAGTAGGTTAAATTAATAAATTTGATTAACCTCACTATAAGTGGATTGTTAAAATAACTTTCAGTATCTAGACAATAATGATCATTACTATCATAGAAACAAATATTGGGGAATTTGTGTTCTTTTTCTCGATGTTTTTTTAATTATGGAGAGCAGGGTTTTGTAATGGTTGTTTAAAAGCTTTTTTCAATATATTCTGTTGCTCAGTGTAGCCTAGATTTAAAGTCAAAGAATTATCAGTCATTTATGGACCTCTCTCAGTTTATTTAATTGCATTAGTTCAGTCAAATGAAGTTGTTTTAAGGAAGTGGAATGAAAATGCTCAAAACTCAATGGCAGTGTATTCTTACAGTATGTGGAGCATCAACATGCACTCAGATACATTTTGTATAGTCTCAAATCACCTAGCCTACAGTTACACCACTGCTTCTCCTATAGTAATGCTGCAACACAAAGGATCTGTGGCCTAACAAATTAGTAACAGTCATGGTATTCATGGCGCTTTGTAGGCTCAAAAATGTGCATGCCATTGACGGGTCAAATCAAAGTGATACTGTCACAACAGATTCTCTTCGCTGGCAGACCTCTTCAATAGAAGAAAGGCCGTCTTATTACATTGAGGTAATAGGACCTCAAGCTACAGTATTTCTGTGTTTCTGTTTTTTTGCTTACCCCCTTTTATGTTTGTTTTCTTCAAAGAGGATGATACATCAAAGCTGGATTGGCACATTATGAAATTCCATATGCCCAAGGCCAATAATCAGTGGAAAAATAACTATCTACATATTTACCACTTGCATCATAGGCGTAGTTTACTATCTGCACTGCAGCAGCCCACATTTGTTTACACTGAGATCGACCTGAACCTGCATCTACTTCCCTGCCCTCTCCCGCATTGTTTTCTTGGGCTTCTATTAAATAAAGGTGCTGGGTAACAAAAGCTCCATTGCCTCTCCTTGAACACATTTCACTCCAACGGTGCTTTTTCCACAAGACAACACTGGTAGCAGCAGCAGCAGCCACATCTTCACTTAGACTCCCACTCTCTCTTCCGTTATGTTTGCTTTTTCTGTTTGTTAGCAGCTCCTATTTACCGTTCTACTTCCATTTCTCTCTCTTCCCACTCTTGGATCCATGCTTGTTTTAATTTAAATTCTACCTCACAGTTTGCTCCTTCTCCTTAAATGCCTATATCCCTCAAGCATCTCCTTGTCCTGTCTTTTTGTCTCCGAAGTTGCCGCTTTTGTCCTACACCCAAATCTCTTTCTCCCACTCTCTCTCTCTGTTTTCTAACCTATTTTCTTCTTTGCCCTTGAGTTTGAGGAAGGCACAGGAATGGCATTTCAGGGACACAGAAAGTACACTATCTTCTGCCTGCCTCCCTCTCCTGGGACTTCCGAACTCCCGTTGCGTTCTTGTCCCTACCGTCTTCCCCCTCTGTGTGGTCTCCCCAGCGTCCCGCCATGTCACGTTGACGGCAGGGCAGGACGCTGTCCTGCCTCAGGAACGAGATGGTCCCGGATCCAGCGGTCCTCTGTCTCGAAAACTGAGAAATTAAAAAAAGACCTCTCAGATGTAGACTGAATGAAATGTACTCATCCCACGGAAAGAACCTGAATAAATCATTGAAGTATCTGTTGACATACCGTAGCATATTTTGTTGTTCTATGTATACACTTACCCATATAAACCGAAGACTCGAGAAAGTTAGCCGTGGGTATTTTCTCAATGCTTATGCAGCAGGCAGTGAGGCATCCTGTGAACTCTTTGTTTTTGCTGAGCCAACATTTGCTCTCCTTCGCTCCTCTTCATAAAGGGGGAGTTCTTTCTTTGGACATCACTCCCCGGGATAATGCCCATTGTTTTCGGAGGCTTTTTTTTTTTTTTTGCACAGTTGGGTGACTGGCGGCCCAACCAGGACAGAATGAGGAGGCCTTCAGCAAAGCCACAACTACACAAAGACGCTGAGCTCTGCCCTCCCGACTGTACTGCGATGAACATCCATCGTTTTTTACTACCAAGCTTCTTTTTTTTATGAGACCCATTAAGCATGGAAGAACATTAATTTCATATAAACACGGTGTCAATCTTGAGGATAGTTGCCCCTATTTGCTAATGCAAAGGTAGCTGCCATAAAACTGTTGCTTAAGTCTAAAATGCGTATCAGATGCCAGGCTTGTCTTGTTTAACTCTCCTCGGAGGATTTAAGATGTGCGTTTAACTGACACGGCGGTCTCTATTGGCAAAATTTAGTGGCCCCCTTTCGAGACAGCGGCAAGGAGAAAAGGAGCGAGAGACGTAGAAAGGGAATAGACAAACCCGTGCACGTAGACGCGTTCTCCTGATACTCCTCGTCAGATGATCAGTGTGTCGGCGAAGACTCCTCTCCGTAACAGCCTTCCCAGGTGCAATTCAGCACGGTGCCTAAACCCAGCAAAGTGAATCCATGTGTAATTTATTACTGTCACCTACCAACATCTTGGGAGGAGGTTTTGAAGTCAATTATGTCTTTTGTACTTTACGTTGAGTGCTGTATTAAGTGTCTCTGTCAAGCGTGTCAAATTGTTACAGGAAAAAGTACGAGGGTTGGCATTTTCACTTTCATATTCTCCTATCTGATTCAGAGTCCTGGTGTGCTTGTAGGCTTGAGAGATAAAAAAAAATAAAATAAACTTACACATAGAAGAAAATATGAAAGCTCTGACAGACAAGTGATTATGAGTAGAGGCCATACAAAGCACTAATCACCAGCAACCTCAGAAAATGTCAGTTGGCTGCTCTGTGTATGTGTTTAAAGAAACAATAGAGAAGTATCAGACAAACAGACAGCACTGAGTACATGTCCTGATATCGAGTGTATTTATTTATGAATTTTTTGACACACATGCAGCTGTGTGAATTGAGCCTGTCAGCCCAAATCAGGTTGTTAGAGGAATGAAAACAACCTTTCATATTCGCTGTTGCCGCCGCCGCTGAACATAGAAGCTCAATTCCTCAGAAGTGCACTGGTCTTAGCCCTGAACTTTTCTCTTTGATTGAAACCCAACACAAAAGTGTTTCTCTTGTTTTTTTAAGTAGCTGAATAATCATTAACGCAATCTCCAAAGCCATGGATTTTGCTCTCACCAAAAAGTGAAATAACAAACACACATTTAGCAGAGAGTATGGCATAATTGAATGAATATGTTTGAATTTGATGGACTCGAGTTTTAATTTGCTGCAAATCTCCACAGGTTTGTATTGATTTCAGGCTTTTTAATTATCAGTTTCACCTCAGTGTGAACACACAGTCCATGCACTGGTTTTAATTTCACTTAGGCCACAGGGAACAAGCATCTGAAAATGACAAGTCAGGCCACAACCGTTGACAAGTCACTGATTTTACATAGAATGACCATCTGCCCTCTCTGTGCATTTTTTTTTTCCACAGGGGACCTGGCGTCAGATGATGAGTACCTGGAAATCCCAGCTATCTCCAGACAGAGAGCAGGGACTTATGAATGCACAGCTGTCAATGATATCGACACAGACGTCCAGACTGTAGACATAACCGTCAACTGTGAGTTCACTGTTAAATAGCATTAAGGACAAAGAGTTCTTTGACTTTGTACAAATAAAACATTCATGATGAAAAGCCTCCATTCACATAAACCTACCCTGTGTTTTAACAGTATATAGGCCAACAATTGAATTGAAATATCTCAGCCTTCAAAATGTCCATCCACAGCTCTCCCTATGTCAAATTTGAGTGTCACCCATTGATGTTGGATTTCTATTTTTACTTCCCTTCATTGGACATCTTGTTGACCTTCTCTTGAACCCAGGAGAACCCCTGACAGGTTTTGGTTGAAACATTGCGTGTGTGCTCTAAAGGTTTGCCTGCCCACTCCATATAAAAAAATACAAATGACCTTGGACAGTAATCACTTCTTGAGCTTGTACTTCTCTATTGGGACTGTTCATTTTTTCTCTCAGACACCCAAATCAATTAGCCTCATAAGGCCCTTTTTCAATAGCAGAGACAGCCAGTGCTTCCTCGCTATTCATTTGGTTTATTTGGATCTCTTTCAGCTCATTGGCTAATCTTCCAAAGGTCCACATAAAGCTTTATTTCCCCTAGTGCAAAAAATAATTTCACTCCTTTCTCACCTTGATGTCTCCGTAGAAGATTATTAAGCTATAATATGGTTTTGCATCCAACAACAGTGCCATCAACCCTGTGTTATAGACATGTGTAGTCGGCCCTGAACCCTGTTTAGCCCTGTTGTGAAAAAAGGGGCTGCTGTGTAGAGGACAGAGCACAGACTCACTTCAGATTCAAAGAGATTCTTTCAGTCTGAATCTTGAAATCAACACTGACTTCATTTTAATTTAAAAAATATCCATTTTAACAATGTGATTTAAACAACCATTGCACACATCATTAGGCAGCAGCTTTTTATGTGCATAAGAACAGGCTTAGGTACAAAAACATGTTATTAGGTCTAGGATTGTATCATTTTGGGCTAGAGCTATTTGGCCTGCATTGCCCAACTGGCCTCCATGATGGATACCTTAATGGTCAGCTAATGTCTAAATTTGCGACCTTTGTCCCAGAGGTAATAAAGGAATTTATTAAAGGAATAGTTGGGAATTTGTGACATCTATTCTTATTTTCTAGTCATCTGTGAGATTGCTAATTGTTAGAAACATTTTCACTTAAAGTTGACGCTTGGCCTCATACTGGACAGGCAGCACCTGCTAGCAAGCCACAGTTATAATGGACGTAAATGGAGTCAAACTTGCTCAAAAGTGCTCAAAAGTGCTTCGGTTCCAAAAGCACTCTGCAGTACACCTAAAGTGAATGTAATGCCACAGCTGTCTGTCATGGCTAATTTGAGCCATTATTTCATTCATTTCAAGCGAAACAATGCTCAGTCCCTTACTGTTTGCTGGGCCAATGTTCTCTGCAGAAGTTTGTGCGTGTGGCAGAGTGAAACTCACTGATAGACTAGTTGACAGTAGGTTCAAGACAACTGGTGACTGGGAAACTTCCGACCATCGAACAGGAACAATTCACTTGAACACTATGGTGCCATTCTTGGTGAATGGAAAGAGCAAAAAAAATAACAGCGTGTTTTAAAGCTTTTAAACAGACTTTCAAGTTTCTGTTTATAGGTGGAATAATTTGAGATGGATTAACGTGTGTGGATACTTTGGAATTGGAAGGTGAAGTTGCTTCTGGTGATATTAATGTTAATACGGCACAGTAGCCCTTTAGTGGTGGCATTGGGTTTTTGCTCCTATGAGAGATGTATAGCGCCTATTCCAAAGCTTTAGCTGAAAGCGGTCAAACAAGTATAGCTTTCTTTCTGGAATTAATTTTATTCCCACTGGAACAACATAAATGCTCTGAGGTGGAAAGTCAGAAATTCCAAGCGGCAGGTCTTTCAGTTCCCAGTTGTCTTGAATGTACCGCGATACAGTGCATCACAGGCACGACTGCAGATCAAAATAAAACTTGAAAAATGTATCCTTTTTGATAATATTTAATTCCTTTTTGAAAATAGGGAAGCTACGGGCTTTGATATGACCTAGAAATCACAGCTAGAAATGATGACATCAACTTTGACTCGCAGAGTGTCAAAAGCAAAAGCTTGATTCCTTTCAGAGAATAAGTTCTTTTGAACTGGTCTAAAAAGAAAAGTTTTGCACTATAATTGTAAAAATGACTCAGATGTTAGAGATCGTCCTTCATCTGGAGGACCCCAATTCAAAATCCTGTGCCAGCAAACATTTCACCCTGCTGAAATGTCCTTGAGCAGCACATTGATACCCCACCAGCTCCAGGGACGCTGCTCTGTGGTGCCCTCTGACCTCCCAGTGGAGGAAAGCAAGAGAAGCTTCCCTTTGGGGCCAGTGACATATTACATTTTGATTAACAACCAGCCTATCAGGCCTTTTGGTGTAACTACATATTTTTGTTAATAGCCTTAAACTAACTCCAGTATATTAAATAGTGTACATAAACTGAATGCATATTTTTTGTCCTTGATGTAGATCTGGTCATGGTATCGATTTGTAACTAAATCAAAAACATGTTTAAAATTTTAAGAAAGAGAGACAAATAAAATGCAGTGACCCTTGTAGGATACTGTTGGCTTATGCTGCTTGCAGCACTGAGCGCTGTGGTCTTATGTGTTTCTGTTTGCTTGTAGATGCTCCAAGTGTGTCAGAGGGCAGAGATGTTGGAGTGACTCTGGGCCAGCAAGGAGTGCTGGAGTGTGAGGCCAACGCAGTGCCTGAGGCCGATTTTGAATGGTACAAAGATGACAGAAGGTAATGGTTTTTACATTTGCATCTTAAGTAGCCAATTTAAGAAGTGTGTGTGTGTGTGTGTGTGTGTGTATACCCTTGTCTAGACTTGGTCTACCCCATCCCACCCCCCACACCCAATCCTTTTGTTACTATTATTTTTTTCCCAAAACTCAAGTTTTTAAAATATATAATTGCATATAGACCCACGCATACTTTTAGTAACATTTTTAATTAAAAATAAATGGCTAGCTGTATAGTGTTTGGCGAAAAGAAAAGTCAAGGTACTTCCATTCCACTTTCTATTCAGGATTTTCAGTGGCTTTGACAACATGGAAATTGAAAATTCTGGATCACTGTCCACGCTGACATTTTTTAATGTCTCTGAGGGAGATTATGGCAACTACACCTGTGTTGCCATCAACAAACTTGGGAGTTCAAACACAAGTTTCCTCCTGTATGGTGAGTACACAAATCTTTTACATTTATAGGATTGCAGAAATAGAAATAAAAATAAGATGCTACAGTATCTGATCTTTACCAAGTGAATGGTTTACTATTTAAAGTAATAGTCCGCAACTTTTCACTTAAATTTGCATCCATTCTGCTACTGTCATTTGCTGTTTCATACCATATAATAGTGATGCATGAAAGATTTTACATTTGCTATTCTAAATACCTGTGAGAGGATCTCTCTTTCCTCTGCTCCACAAGAAGTGATCAGTTTGACCTTTGCAAAAGCAACAACCACAGTTTGTTTGGAAGGAATATTAGATGGTAGAAGATCTATATGAGCGGTCTACACTGAGTGTCTGTTATTACAGTATATTGGGCTATTGCCTACACTTAGTGCGAAAAAAGGAATGACGCTTATCACCACCAGTGTTACCAAAATCAAGAACAAGAATCTTGCGGATTATCACTTTAATTTGAGGAACACTCCATGTAAGTGTAGACAGAATTAAATACTTTAGCTCCTCAGTTTAAAATGTACTTTTGATGCCATCTGTACTTTAATGAATGCAATTTGCTAGTATTATGAGTTATAGGTACACAGTATGTAACAATAAACCCTCAATGCAGAAGTTCATTCAACAGCCTACTTTCATGCTATTCACAAGTGTTGTCAATGATGTGTTGCTGTTTTGTTTTCGATATGTTGCTCTGTTCCATTTGTTCCTCTGGTGTAGAGGTAATTGAACCCACTAGCTCAACACTATTGCAAGGTTAGTATTCTACACAAGCATGCGCTTCAACTATCATGTTTCTAAAGACTTTGCCGCATGCTAGCAGATGATAAACATTGTCATTTTCACAAACTGCAAATTAGGCTCCAGTGTCACTGGAGTTATACTTGTGCCATTTCTGAGGTGCCAGAGAGTGATTTGACAAGAATAGACACATAATTTCTGGGCCCTTCCTGTCAAAATGAGATTGTCAGGTGGTAACAGGGCTGCCTGGAAATATGATGTAAAAGTTATTAACTTCTAATTCTGTTTAATAAAACTGATAAGTTAAAGGGCTAGCCTGACAAGGATCATCTTAGCTTGGGAGAGATGGCGCAATAACTGCTACACGGATGCCATGTGGATCTTTGTGAAAATGGTCAATGCAGCCTGAGTATGTTTTGCTAACCATGTTTCATTTTTCTCCTTCACAAACCTAACCATCTGTCTGTGTGACATGGCCTCATTTTGATTTTTGCATGCTCTTTCCTAATGTAAGTATTTGTAAGTTTTAAGTATCATTTATGTTTGATCCTTTAGTAATCATATTTCAACATTACATCCAGCAGTGCAAGTCAGTTATAGCAAAATAACAATTGTAAGCCTTAGGGCTTCACTGCTGGCTGAAATGTTTGCTATATGTGCTTTGACTGTGTAAGTAATTACTGACAGTGTAGAGATCTGGTGCAGATTTTTTTATGAAGTTTTATATTATCTGGCTTCTAAATATAAACAGCTATGAAGATGGTGCAGAGATAAACAGCGGTTATGTATCATACCTTGCATATCTTGTCATTTAGTGTGTCCTTGTGACTGGTGATTGTAGTATCTTGTAAGCAAAACTGACTCCATTAACACATCAGAATTACATTAATGGCTTTGATTTTGACTATGAGTGAACGTCATTATTCTAATTAGCCATATGCAGGATTAGGGATAATCTACTGTGGCAGGGTAATTGGATAGATGCCCCAAAGGAAACTGTGGTGAACTCATGGAAATCCGAGGGAAATTGGTAGTCATTGTGTTATGAGCTTCAAAGTAAAAAGTTAAATTTTGTCCTGAATCCTTATACAATACATTTGTATAGAATGAATTTCCCCCATCCAAAAAAAGCACATGATGAAAATATGCTTTAGTTGTAGCAACATTAAACAGTGTTGTCCAGGCAATTCCACATGAGTACATGTTTTTGTACACTGAAAATACTGTAGTCAAATCTGCATGTATATTTACCAAAATCAGATTGGGAAAAGGTATTAACTAAATAAGTAAGTTTATTTGCTGAGAGCAATATAGATTGTTATTAAAAGTGCTGAGGTGTTTGGAAGAACTCCCTGGTAACACTGACCAAACCGAGCATCGAAGTCAAAACATTAAGAGAACGTGCGATGGTTTTCCAGAGCATTTCATGGTGCTAAGAATGTCCAACTATGAGACAGAATGATCTTTTATAAAAGATAAATGCTCAGTTGTAATCATTTAAAACCTGAGAGCAGCATTTGATGCTGCAGACCATGTCACTTTGTCTGCTTCACTCAGTAGGTGCTAGTAGCACCTTAGCAGCACAAAATGTAGTTACCCCCTATTTTATTTCACCCCCCCCTTTTATAGCACCTTTTTTGTTATATTAGGTATGTCACTGTCTTCTTTTGTACTAATTATTATGTTCACTAAAGGTTGTTTCTGGACTTCTGCTCTTATCTGCCATTATCATTCAAAGCACAATGTTCAGCCATATAAACCTTTATATGAGCCTATAAAAGGCATTTAGAATATGTGGCTTACCCATCCTAGGTGTATGTATCAAAATTATCTTCAACTTGGTTGTAATAAATCTGAGATAGTGATTCAGAGCTTCATTAAAGCAAAGGACTGATTTACTGTAGTCATGATTTCCCCATCTGAGAAACATCTCTGATGCAAATTACAGATACAAATATGGCTGTATATTATAAGTATGTCAAACAAAGTATTCTGTTTACAAATTGTATAAGGGCAGAAAGAATGAAAACAACATCGGGCCCAGGATTGAACCTTGAGGTACTCCAAAGCCTCATGTCATGTTTTAGTCCTGCCTATAGTTTTTATCCAACCTAGCTCACAAAAAATAATCATGGTTTACCATCACATGGTTTTACTAGATTGTTTCCGTGCAATCTAGCTGAACACATTCTACTAAATACTCAACAGCCATTATAGGTAACTAATGATATCTGAAGTGCACTTCATAAGCTGTAGGGTAGCAACGCTTATTGCATCACTGCAGCACAACAGTAAGTTAGATATAAAACCTGGTAAAAAATAAATAAATAAATAAATAAAAAAGTCTGTTGCCATGTAAACTGTGTTTCATAAAACCTCTCTTTTAGAGGGGTCACCATCTCTTTTAGATGTGACCTCATCTCCTCTTGAAAAGGCTACTTCTGACGCCTATGCAATACAGGCAGGTTTGTGATGAATAAAACCTCGCAGTCTTAACCCAATTCTAAACTAATTCTAAATAAGGACCGTAATCATCAGTGGGTAACACTAATTTCTAGATCTTAACATTAACATGACTCATACATGTAGAATATACACTGTGAACTAGCCTCTCATGAAAAAATAAAAGTAAACAATACAGGCTCAGCACAGGTGTCTTCAGTAGGCACCAATACATTTTGTGTTGTGCTGGGAAGGTAATAGGGCACTGAATTATTTCTTATCTGCAGTTCATATAATAACTTTCCTCTGAAGTAACAAGAGGGGATAAACCAATCTTGAATGGTGAAACTTATCCAGGTGTTTTGTTTTTTCTCTCCTACTTCTTTTTACCTTCTGTCAGGACCGAGAGCAGTTCAAGATGGGAGCGGCGGCGCAATGGGAATGCACTCACACACCTGTCTCCTCTTCATAGTGTTTCTGCCGTTTCTGCTCAGATTTTGAAGAG